>JAHKKF010532101.1:0-11768 GCA_019740295.1 Labeo calbasu
ATATATTAGGGGTGGAGCCGAACCCGAATACGGTATTCGGAAAGGCACAAGTAGCGTGTTGTTTTACAAATACTTATTTCGAACAAATATTAACACATTCTGTCAGACGCAATTCTGGCGCCTCCGTCTCAATATACTGTATAACGCGGCATACATTCACATCAAATGATAACTCCACTCACGCAGGGGCGTAATTTCCACTGGGGACACACTTTTCAAAATCCCGTTTGTGTCCCACAACTTTCAAATTGCTTGGCTAAATTAATGTCTTGTATTGTAGAATGCACGCTCGGCACAGCCGAGAGTTTAGCGCCATCGTTAAAACGAAACCGAAAGTAAAACGCGCGCGCGCATTCAAAAGCAATTTTAATACCCCACGTTTAGAGAGCGACTCCCCAGTTAACCTTAGCATAGCTTCCAGTCACTCATTAACTTAATTGAAACTGCTGGATTTGGGCAACCAAATAGAAAAGAGTGTGGCTGCTGCTGAGCCATCTCTTGGTCCTCCACCAGCCAAAAAAAGTGTGTAGAAGNGTAACGCAAAAAAAAAAAAAAGAAAAAAAAAAAAAGATTTTTACGCCTATTTTGAATTTTACTCGAATACAAATACTTTTCCCCCCTCAACAAATACAGATACAAATACCGGCTGCTTTGCACACCCCTAATATATATATATGTGTGTGTGTGTGTGTGTGTGTATTTTTTTTTATTTTTTTTTTTTCTGTTTGAAAGGGAAAATTTTCAGACTCCATTCAGAGTTTCTTTAGATCATTTCAGTCTTTAGAGTGTGTCTGATGGTGGTTTGTATAAACCAACATGTATTTATGCTTTTACCTGTGTCTCTTCCTCGACGTCTACTTGTGATCGCATCAAAATCTTTACGTCAGAGTGACAAAAGCCTCTGTTCTCGTTTTCCAGTCCATTTCATGTGCAGAACCAGATTATTTATGATACTAGAGGATGGTGTTGATCAGAGCTGCTGTTTTTAATTACAGCTTTTATACAGCATTTCATTTTCATTCAGCAGTGTGAAGAAGATGGTAAATGATTAGTGTGTAGAGAGGTCAAGCACTGATGTTCACATGCACTTGATCTAACTTTGCTTTTGTACTTGTCTCTATGTGCTGTTGGCACAAATGAAGATAGGACTATATCAGTGATGGAGGGAGACGATGTCACTCTAAATACTGGTATCGAATTAAACGAAGTTAAGCAGATAAAGTGGCTGTTTGGAGATGAACACATGAGGGGTCCAATAGCTGAAATGAACGGAGAGACCGGAGAGATCTTTACATATGAAGGTAAAGCTGATGGGAGATTCAAAAACAGACTGAAGCTGGATCATCTGACTGGATCTCTGACCATCAAGAACATCAGTCCTGAACACACTGGATTCTATGAACGCCAGATCACACACTGCAAAGGGACTACATACACCATATTGATGGTTTCTGTCAGTGGTGAGTAGCTCAAGTCAGCGTAATAATGATCAATAGGATAGTTCACCCAAAAATTTAAATGTGCCGTGCATTTACTCACCCTCAGGCCATCTGAGATGTAGATGACTTTTTTCTTCAGCAGTGGTCCTTGGTGGTTCATGTAATGCATGACAACAGCTACCATCTCTTTGCCCCCCCCCCCAAAAAAAAACTCTATAGCCTCTGCAAACAGACCTGATTTTGTTTTTTGTTTTTTAATGCTGGTATTAGCATTACAAACAACTTTAAAAGTCTTAGGGCNCAGGCCATCTGAGATGTAGATGACTTTTTTCTTCAGCAGTGGTCCTTGGTGGTTCATGTAATGCATGACAACAGCTACCATCTCTTTGCCCCCCCCCCAAAAAAAAAACTCTATAGCCTCTGCAAACAGACCTGATTTTGTTTTTTGTTTTTTAATGCTGGTATTAGCATTACAAACAACTTTAAAAGTCTTAGGGCCTTTGAATGTTATTGTTCACTTCATAAGACCTCAGTGTATCGTCAGGAGCCTGTTTTGCCCAGATATGTTTGCATGCATTGACTCACCAAGGGAAAAAAAAATACTTCTGAAGGAAAAAGGTCACCTGCATCTTGGACGGCCTGAGCGGTGAGAAAATTATCTGATTTTCATTTTTGAGTGAACTCTCCCTTTCAGAGTTTGTTCTTTAGATCATTTCTTTAGAAATCTATGATTCAAGTCTCTAAATCTCAAAATGCTGATTGATGGATGAGTTTTTCCATCAGCTATTACTTAGATCATTGCTCGTGATAAAGCTAGGTTTATAAGGTTGTCTTTGAGTCATCAAACTGAAGTTGAGAAAGCAAAATGAAGTTTCTTGTAAGAAGACCGGGCAATCATGTCCATTTCAAACTGATAAAACAACATCTAAATGATCTTTATATAGTAACAACAAACTATGCTCCACACATGCACACACTTGATCTAATGGCAACATTGTATTTCTCTGTTTGTGTAAATGAAGAGAGGACGATATCAGTGGAGGAGGGAAAGAATGTCACTCTAGAGATTGATTCTGAAATACAGAAAGATGATCAGATTCTGTGGATGTTTGGAGCTGAAGAGTTTCTCATTGCTCAAATAAAAGGGGAGACCAGAGAGACACATGATGTTTCTGATGGGGGATTCAGAAACAGACTGAAGCTGGAAGAGTCTGGGTCTCTGACCATCAGTAACATCACAACTGAACACACCGGAGCCTATAAAGCACAGATCATCAGCCATGGAAGGACCTCATACAAGAAATTCAAGGTTGTTATGATTGGTAAGTATCTGTCTTTTAAAATGCACATGATCATTGAAACGAACACAAATTTTTACTAAACTGAATTTTAAAGTTAAAGGTGGATATAACAGGGTGTTATTGTAATTTTTCCTCAATTTTCCCTGTTTTCCTGTGTATTTTTATTCCTAAAGTTGCCAATAAGCAGCAGAATTTTTAAAGATTATTACAAAATTGTCCAGAATATGTTGTTGTATGAATATCTGAACATACATTAGCCTGTATCGAAAGAAAGAACAGAGCCTCTGCTTTTAAACAACAAAAAATAATTTTATTCTCACTTCTTCTCACTTCCTCCACAATCTTTTTTATCAACACTTTCATTGCAAGTTTCATTGACAGAAAAAAATGAAACAAGGTGAGAAAATTGTAGGGCTGCTACTAACTACTAATTTGTATGTCAAATAATCTATCAACTAATTTACTGATTAATCAATTGATCTAAGAAAAGTGTAAATACACATGATTTGTGAAAAAAAAAAAAAAAAAAAAAAAAAACATTCTTTTGTAAAAAATTGGAGCTACTTTTGATTATTATTAAAATGTAACGGAACCATTAAAATGGAATCCNATAATCTATCAACTAATTTACTGATTAATCAATTGATCTAAGAAAAGTGTAAATACAC
Source organism: Labeo calbasu (assembly GCA_019740295.1). Classification (NCBI taxonomy): domain Eukaryota; kingdom Metazoa; phylum Chordata; class Actinopteri; order Cypriniformes; family Cyprinidae; genus Labeo; species Labeo calbasu. The sequence goes on from JAHKKF010532101.1 coordinate 3,409, forward strand.
ATGATTTGTGAAAAAAAAAAAAAAAAAAAAAAAAAAACATTCTTTTGTAAAAAATTGGAGCTACTTTTGATTATTATTAAAATGTAACGGAACCATTAAAATGGAATCCAGAAAAGTAATGGACAGATTAAACACAGATTAAAAACTCAAAACTCAATTAATTAGACAGGCTTTTTGGTTAATAAAATTTATTTTAACCATTAAAACAGAGTATAAAAAAAAATTTAATTAAAAACTTTTTTTTTCTTTGTGCTAATAAAAATAGATGTGAGCAAGCAGTAGCTTTAAAATTACTTAAAATACATATAAAATAGCAATGAGGCGATAATAATTCGTTTAAATAAAGTATCAAATACAAGAAACCATATGGTTTTATTGAACAAAACCGTTAAAACACATAAATGTATTATAAAGAATAAAAAATGTAATGTACATTACAACAAAGGCCTGCAGAAGGCGCCAACAGCTTGATGATTGATTTTACACTTTATCTAATCCTAATTTAACTATGCTTAAAAAGTATACAAATTTTTATTTTCCAAAAAAACGACAGACCGGATAATTTAGAGCCTTTTAAAGCTGCATTTAAACTACATTTTGGAAGTTTCTAAAGTGCATTTTTAACCATTAACCATTTTATGTATTTGACATTTAATTTGGTAATGTTAGGCAGTTTTGGTTTATATAATGCTATTTGATGATTGCTTTAGATTACATGTGTGTAAACAATGCTTCTTCTACTAGCTTCTGCTTCTTCACTTGTTTTTGGATCCAGAGATACTGTGCTATTTCAGAAGATGTGTACTGTAATAGCGCCCCGACTCGTTGTTACAACCTCTTCATTTCTCTGTTTCTGTGTGCTGCTCTGACATATAGCGGAGTATGTGCCAGTGAAGAAGGGGGATGATGTTACGCTACATACTGACTCTAAAATACAGAATAACGATCAGATACGGTGGATTTTTGGAGATAAAACTCTCATCGCTGAAATCAAAGAAGGAACCGGAGAGATCACTACATATGATGATGTTCTTGATGGGAGATTCAGAGGCAGGCTGAAGCTGGATGAGCAGACTGGTTCACTGACCATCACAAACTTCAGAACGGAACACACTGGACTCTATAAAATGAAGATCAACAGAAGCGCTGAAAAGTCTAAAAACAAAAGTTTTGATGTTTTTGCCAGAGGTGAGTCTCTCCAGTCAGTGTAATAATGATCACAGTTCTTCCTCATACATCTGTTTTTTTTTTTTTTTTTCTCCAGGTAATTTAGATCAAACTGTTAAATGTTCAGACTCCATTTAGAGTTTGTTCTGTAGTTAATTTAATTCTTTAGAATTTTTTAAGATTAAAGTTTTAAAATCTCAATTTGGACTCTGAAATAAATGCTGTTCTGTTGCTGCCTCACCTTCATTAGTATTTACTTCAGCTTTTATTTAGATCAGCACTCTGTAAATAAAGCAAATAAATATATATATATATATATATATATATATATATATGTGTGTGTGTTTTTTTCAGGTAGCTTTGCATGTAGGTTTCTTAAAGTAACTTGGCGATGTTGCCACAGTTCTTCTGGATTTAGTCTGTCTCAGTTTGTTCTGTTTCTTCATGTCATTCCAGTCTGACTGGATGATGGTTAGATCACATCTCTGTGTGGAGCACTGGCTGTTGTCAGACTCCTTGTGCAAGCAGAGATCTGTCTTAAGAGGTCTTAAGAAACAGAAAAAAACAGAGACAGACTAAATCCAGAAGAACTGTGGCAACATCTCTAAGATGCTTTAAGAGTCCTATACCTACAAAGCTACAGTACTGTTACAATTTTTAGGCAGTTAAGCACATAAAATGAGGATGCTGTCAAAAACAATGTCATAAACAGATTTTCTTTATCAATGAACTTCTATTAACTGAAATAAATAAGCATTTGATGTGACCATCCTTTGGGTTTAAAGTAGCTTTTGCCCTATGTGAACTTGTGCAAAGTATTTCAGGTAGCTTTGCAGGTAGTTTACTTGAAACATCTTGGAGATGTTTCCGCAGTGCAAAATTCTGAATATTTCTATGCTGAGATCACCATTGCTTTGTGTAATTAATAAATGTTATCTAATTATTTAAAATAAACATGAATTATACAGGTGGATGTGTGATAGAGTGCAAGAATATGCAGTATTGCAACAAAAATTATACTTTTGTCCAAAAGATTCAGCATTTAGAGCAGTGTTGTTTTGCATAATGTCAATGACTATAATGATAATAATAAGAAGAATAAATATGGCTGCAAGCAGCAATTACGTGGCCAAACACTAGGCAAGCAAGACAGGCACAGTCTGAAGATGATTTGACTCGATTTTGATGAAAAGTTGATCAACGGTGGTGGTGAATCTAAATGGCAGACAGGAAGTTCGGCCAACTATGGCATAATTGGTATGTATGTATGATGCAAGGAATATTTTGAGGTTTCATTACAATAGGCTAATGCAATCAAAAGTTATTTGCATTTTTGGAAATTTCATAATTAATGGTTAATGAATGGTTTATCACTCTTGACCAGTAGGTGGCGCTGTTACCAAATTGATGTAGTGTGGTCAGTGTGAGGTGATAATGGCACATACGAAGTTTGGTGTAAATATGTCAAACCTTTGCAGAGATACAGCCCCAGATGCAGTTTGGCATCATTGCAGCAAATTCGCTGCAAGCATGGTCTGAAAATGATCCAATCAAATTTGGTAAAAATTGGACCAACGGTCTAGGGGAAGTTTGAAAAAGTAGGTTTTTAACAGGAAGAGGCATAATTGCTATCAGTATCCTCGTCATGACCCAAGGAATCTAATGAGATCCATTTCATTACAATAGGCCAATGCAATCAAATGCTATTAGCATTTTTTAAAATTTCTTTATAACGTGTGGCCATAAGGTGCCATTGTCCTCAAACTTTTTGAGTACTGTCAGGGCATGGTGCCAAAGATCCATACCAATTTTCTTAGCGATACGCTGATGCGTTCATAAAACATAGCATTTTTTTTACAAAATACAATATGGCCATTTGGGTATGGTTCGATTTGGCATGCACCACCGAATCTGAAGAGACCAGTTTTGTGATTTTTTTTTTTTTTTTTTGGCCAAACTATTCAGAAGTTGTAAGCAAAAAGAGCCATTTTTCGTATCTTCTGACCACTATGTGGCACTGCCCCAAAATAGGACAGGTGGCCTCAGGTCATGCTTGTTATAACACACTCCAAGTTTGGGCTCAATACCCCAAACTGTTGCAGAAAAATAGCCTCACATTCGTGCCTTATTCAAGAGCGGTTTGGCGAATCAACTTGAATTCCATAACTTTTTGATAGCATGGTCTCAAAATGATCTGAGCCAATTTTGGTGAAAATCAGACAAACCGTCTAGGACGAGTTTGAAAAAGTACCCACTGAGCAAGTGACGTCTGTGGACATACAAAACATGTTGATATCGCGTCCGCCCGTCCAGGCCATGATCTGAACGTCCATTGACAGCCAGTATAAGTCGATTAATGACACTGAGAAACGATGTCTCATCAGGGCACAATCTAAACGTCCACTGACAGCCAGTACTAGTTGAGAAAAGACGTTCATATTGACTATGATCTAAACGTCCATTGACATCTAGATTTAGTTGATTTATGACGTGAATAAAGATGTCCAATCTGGCCACAATCTAAACGTCCACTGACTACCAGATTTAGTTGAGAAAAGACGTTCATCCTGGCTATCTTCCATGTTAGTACAGTTGTCTTAGACATTTCTACAGAAAAAAAACATTTAATCCAACTTTTATTCTGGCTGCCTTTAGCTGTCCAACAATTACGTATTTAGCAGGTCTTTAATTGACGTCTAAATATTCTCCTGAAAAGACGTATAAAAAACTTTCATTCTGGCTCCTGTGAGGTTGTCTTCTGGATGTCTATAAATTACGTCTGTAGCACGTCTTTAATTTACGTCTATGCAATGTCCAGAAAAGACGTATAAAAAACTTTCATTCTGGCTCCTGTGAAGACGTCTTCTGGATGTCTATAAATTACGTCTTATAGACGTGTTCTAGACCATGTTTTGCTCGCTGGGTAGGTTTAAAAAAAAAAACAACCTAAATCTTATGATTTTTACATTTTGGACTTCATTCAACTCGGCATGAGTCAAGGATTTAGAGGAAAACATTTTCCTTCTATGCCTAACTGGTTCAAAGGTTATTAGCATAAACATGAGTGAAATTGTGGACAAGTAGTGGAGCTAGAAAGTTTGTGTTAGAGACTCCAATCTTACTATGGGTAATGTTAAGACTTTTCCTCTACCAGTGTGCCGAATTTCACAAATTTCCCACAAATGCTTCTATGGGCTGCCATAGACTTCCAGAGCAGAAGAGCATGTTCTATGGCATGTCATTTTGTGTGTAACAACAAAAATAACTATTTTGTGATATGTTATTGAGAAAGACTTGATCTTGATTTGCAAAATTTTCTTTGTGTTTCTTGGTTTCTATGTGCTGCTGTGACAAACGAAGTGATGATGATATCAGAGGGGGAGGAAATGAATGGTAAGATTCTGTGGTTTGTGCTGAATATTTTTAACTTTAAATCAATATCATAATCTGATGATTGTGATGTGGCTACATTCTGTTGATTTATTCATATTTTAAAGACAGTAAATGAACAGTTTGCATATTCTAGCAGATGCATGACTGAGTTCCCAAATATAGTAAATATCATGTTAATTTGTGAGAAAAGTGCATGTACTATATTGAACCTATCAAACGAGTCAAATGTGCTACTGGTAGCGTATTAAATGATTTTGTATATTGTACCTTAGTTTTGATATCTCATATATGAGTACATCCAGATCAGTTCATCTTCTCTTTTTAATTAGTCATTGTCTCTGTATTTTCTGACTGACTCCACAGGAAATGAAGTGAATGAATCTGTGGCTGTACCGAATTCGCTGGCTAATAGAGATAATCTGGATGTAGTGAATGAGCAACACTGACATCAACATTTGAACTCCAGCTACAACAACAGAACATATTTCTGCCTTTTTGAGCCTCTAGAATCTGTCCAGAGTAATAAGAAATTAATCTTGTCCTTTAGTTTTAGATTAACTGGGAAATGAAAACCCATTTTAATGATGTTATGCTTCACACCATTTTTTAGCAGTTTGACTCATAGCTTATCGTCAGAAATATCATATATGGCTTTTATAATATATATATAACCACAGCAGTATTTCTGTAACTTATTGTATGTGCTGTTTTATGTAATAATTAACACAAAAATCATGTTAATATTCATGTTCAGCTTTGAGGTCAGATCACATGACCTTCTCCTCATGTGTAGAAATGCATCAGACTGTGTAAAATGATTCAGAAACATCTCTGACCATCAATGCATCTTGTGTTGTTAAAACTAACCAACTACTCATTATTTTTTTTATATTTTACTTATAAATTGTAAATGTTGAACCATTTTTCTACTGTATTACATAAACTTGTTGTTATCCAATGTTATCCAATTATGTTCCGAAGTGAATCGGATGTGAATGTAGAAGTGAATCATATCTGAATATGTAAATATAAATTTAGAGTGACTTTGTATTCATGCCTAAGCACTTAAATTAGCCTTTGATCTTAAAAACTAATCATTTCTGTCCTCTAGAGGACATGCTTATTAGTTGTTGTATTGTTACAATATAAAAATAAATAAATAAGTAAGTAAAAAATGTTCATACTACAGATCTTTAGAGCAGATTTAATCTGACCAGATACCGTTGAGAAAAATAGCTTAAAACCTAAAATTATAATCACAAACTACTTTGAAGATGAAATGGGACTACAAAATCATATGCTGTTCAACTATTAGCCAAATATGTTTATGGAACCACACTAAATAATGGTTTCATGCTAAACTGAGGCATTGCATGTTATTGAAAGCGACTTACAATTTAAGAAAAGGACAGTCTTGACAACTGCTGTATTTAGCTCAAGCCAAGAAAAGGCTTCATGGATGCGCTTCATCTTAACGAACACCAGGTGTCAGTACGTTTAAAAAAGCTTCAAGTAAAGAACCCAGATTCATACACGTTTTTATAATAAGGCCTCATTGCTTATTGTAATTTGTGGATAAAACACTTTTGGTTTGAACACTCACAGATTGGTGTTATGTTAAAAATCAGTGAGCGAATCTGAAGTATTTGTTTCAGTGAACAGATTCAAAAAAACAGTGAAAAAAATAGTCTTTTAAGTCTATAAAACATACAAACTCTCTCTCTCTCTCTCTCTCTCTCTCTCTCTCTCTCTCTCTCTCTCTCTCTCTCTATAGGCATTAATTATCACATATTGGCTTTAAATCAGAACCCTAAAAAAAAAAAAAAAATACAGATAATGTACTTACCCCATTGTTCATGTTCATGCCTTTCTTTCTTTAGTCGTAAAGAAATAGTTTTTTAAGGAAAACATTTCACAAAGTATCTCTATATAGTGGACTTCAATGGTGCCCTTGAGTTTGAACATCCAAAATGAAGCTTCAAAGGGCTCTAAACGATCCCAGTCAAGGAGTAAGGGTCTTATCTAGCAAAGCGATCTGTTATATATATATATATATATATATATATATATATAATCACTTGCTTCTTTATTTGTACAAAAATACAGCTGAAGGACAATGGAGGATGATACTCCAACTTCAAAAATACGACATTCACATCCTTCACAAGCCTGGGAAACAGATACCAGTGCCGACACTCTGTCTCGTAAATCTATTGAATATCACGACGACAGCTTAAGCGAAGGCATAGACGCACAGGTACACACCCTGATAGCTAACATCCAAATCAGTGACAACAAACTGAAGGAAATAATAGCAGCGACAGCACAGGACACTCAGCTTACGACACTGATCCAGGTCACAAAGACCGGCTGGCCTGACGCATACAAACAATGCCCACCACTCATTCGAGAATACTGGAACCACCGATGTGACATTTCCGAAAATGACGGCATAATGTTCAAAGGAGAGAAAATCATAGTCCCCCAGAGCTTATGAAAGGACATGCTTGACAGCTGATTTAAACAATGGTGGGACAATGCAGCATTTGTCAAGAACGACGCAATGCCAGCACCTAAGAACCCCTGCTATCGTACACCATTCCTGAAAGACCATGGCAGGTGGCAGGAATCGACCTGTTCACATGGAACTCATAGTGGACTATTATAGTCGATACTTCGAAATGGAAAGTTTAAAAAACTTGAGGCCTATCACTTTACTCAACACTGATTATAAACTTTTTTCTGGAGCCATTGCTGCTAGACTGAAAAAAAACATTTCTACCATAATTAGCGAGATACAGTCAGGTTTTTTAGAAGGAAGGTCAATTCACAACAATATTAGATTGGTTTTAGATTTACTCGATTATAGTGAGGTGGTTCAGGGTGGGGGATTTCTTATTTTTTTAGATTTCTATAAAGCATTTGATGCGGTGGAGCATCCATTTATTTTGAGAACACTGATGCATTTTGGATTTGGAGCTAGATTTATAAATTTAATTGAAATGTTATATAATGGTATCAATAGCTCTGTAGCTCTAGATCATGGAACTTGTACAAGATTTCCAATTAAAAGGGGAATTCGTCGAGGTTGCGGTAGCTCTCCATTATTGTTTATAATGGTCACTGAGCTATTATCGATATTGATTAAAAATAATGATATTAAAGGGTTAACAGTGTTGGATAGGCAAATAATAATAAGTCAATTCGCAGATGACACTGTGTTGTTTTTAAAAAATGAACAACAAATTCCTCAAGCTCTACATTCTGTTAATCTGTTTTCTAAAGCTTCTGCATCTGAATCTAGAGAAATGTGAAATGATAACTTTACATGAGTTTCCTCTGCAATCATTATTTAATATCCAAATTAAGAAGGGAGTGAAATATTTGAGGATTGTTATTTCTAAAGAGAGAAAAAATGGAGAATAAAAATGTATGGAATAACATAGATAAATGTAAATCAATATTGAATCGATGGCTGCAGAGAGATCTCTCAATCTTTGGGAGAGTTCTTTTGTCTAAAATGGATAGTTTGTCCAGACTCATCTACCCTGCCTTTTCTTTACCCATATCAACAAGAATGATTAAAGCAGTAAAAAAGATTTAAAAGAATTTTAAATTTATCTGGAGGAATAAATGTCAATACATACGAAAGGACGATAAGGTTTTTTTAACATGAAGATGGGGGGTAGGGGGGTAAATGCGATTGATTTTGATATTATGAATGGTGTACTGAAATTAAAATGGTTAAAATCATTCATTGGTAATGACCACTCTTTTTGGTTTATTATCCCCAGTGCAAT
>JAHKKF010532102.1:0-13726 GCA_019740295.1 Labeo calbasu
TTATGTTTATTTATTCATTTACATTCATATGTTTGGGGTTGGTAGAATGTTAAAAATGTTTAATAATAATAATAATAATAATAATAATAATAATTATTATTATTATTATTATTATTACTATTATTATTAATTAGAGAATTTAAAAATGTTTCATAATAATAATTATATATATATATATGCAGTATGTGTGTGTGTTGTGTTTATTTATTTATTTACATTCAAATGTTTGGGGTTGGTAGAATTTAATAATAATAATAATAATAATAATAATAATAATAATAATAATAATAATAATAATAATAATAATTTATTCATTCGTTCATGTTCAAATGTTTGTTGGTAGCATTAAAAATTTTACCACTACTACTACTACTACTACTACTATGAAATGTATTTATTTATTTATTCATGTTCAAATGTTTGTTGTTGGTATTTTTTTAATGTTTAATAATAATAATAATAATAATAATAATAATAATAATTTATTTATTTATTTATTTATTCATTCATGTAGCTGGGGTTAGTGAGACTTTTAAAAATGTTTAAAAGACTTTTGCTCACCAAGGATACATTTATTTGGCCACAAATGCAGTAAAACAGAAAAATTGTAAAATATTATTACAATTTAAAAGAACTGTTTTCTATTTGAATATATTTAAAAATGTAATTTATTCTTGTGATCAAAGCTAAATTTCAGCATCATTACTCCAGTCTTCAGTGTCACATGATCCTTCAGAAATCATTCTAATATGCTGATTTGCTGCTCAAGAAACAATGACATTTTTATTAATGGCGAAAATCTTGGTGTGGAATCTTTGATACACTGTTTTTCAGGATTTTTGATGAATAGAAAGAACTAAAAGAACTAAAAATAACTAATAGAAACACTCTGTAACAATGTAAAAGTCTCATCTTCGATCAATTTAATGTGTCCTTACCAAATGAAAGTATTCATTTTAACCTTTTGAATTATAGATAGATAGATAGATAGATCATTATAAATTTAGGTTATTTTTACTTATTGTAAGACATTTTGACATTTTAGTGGTGTGTGGATGAATGTGCTGCATCATTTCTCTTGTGACTCTGGCCTGGTTTTTAACTCTCATTAAAAAGACAGAGATAGGACAGTTGTGGGTACCTGGCGGAGGTCTGGGCTCTCTGGTATTGGCGCGGCACTCGTTGTCAGATCCAGCAGGTCCCAGGCCGTCTATTTCCTGAAAAGTGCTGCTCTGTTTCCCCCACACGTGGTGGATCTGCATGGCGGCCTCGCGCTCAGCGGCCAGATCCAAATCCTGCTGCGCAAGGTGAGCCCTCAACTGCCTGATCTCAAACTGACAAAGAAAAGAATACAGACAGAAAATTATATACTGAACTAATTCATCTGTATCAGTTGTACTGCTGTAAAACACAAGTGGGCGCTATCCACTGCGTCAGCTTTACATTTTTCAACAGCTTTGCATTAGACATTAAAATAAACAAATAAATAAATAACCCCAAACATAAACCAACCCCAAACATTTGAAAATGAATGAATGAATAAATAAATAAACAATAATTATTAAACATTTTAAAAAAATCTACCAACCCCAAACATTTGAACATGAATGAATGAATAAATAAATAAATAAATAATAATAATTATTATTAAACATTTAAAAAATTCTACCAACCATAAACATTTGAACATGCATGCATGAATAAATGAATAAATATTATTATTATTATTAAACATTTAAACAATCTTACCAAGCCCAAACATTTAAACATAAATAAATAAATAAATAAATACCAACAACAACAATTATTAAACATTTAAAAAATTCTACCAACCCCAAACATTTGAACATACATGCTTGCATGCATGAATGAATGAGTAAATAAATATTATTATTATTATTATTGTTATTAAATATTTACAAATCTTACCAAGCCCAAACATTTGAACATGAATACATAAATAAACAACAACAACAACAATTATTATTAAACATAAAAAATTCTACCAACCTCAAACATTTGAACATGCATGAATAAATGAGTAAATAAATATTATTATTATCTTACCAACCCCAAACATTTGAACATAAATAATAATAATAATAATAATAATAATTATTATTATTAAACATTTTTAAAAGTACCAACCCCAAACATATGAACGTAAATAAAAATAATAATAATAACAATAACAACAATTGTTATAATAATATTATTATTATTATTATTATTAAACATTTAAAAAATGTACCAACCCCAAACATTTGAACATGAATGAATGAAAAAATAAATGATGATGATTATTATTAAACATTTTAAAAGTTATACAAACCCAAACATTTTAAGTAAATAAATAAATAAATAAATATTTAAATATCTGAATAAATAAACTGCACATTTTTGAATATTTCTATATTTTTAAAAGTTTAAGTTAAATATGAAATATTTTTTGTCAAGAAACCACAATAAATTAAAAGTCTTAATTATAAGATTTTATTCATAAAAAAAAAATTAGTATGACTAAAATCAGCATGATTTCAATCAAGGACATCTAACCTTTTTATTCAGTTATTAAATTAAATTAAATTAACTTAAATTAAAATAAATTAAATTAAATTAAATTATTTTTTTACTTGCTACTTTATGAATTATAGCTATTGTTCTAAGAATAATTTTAATTAAGGTTACAGCCATTTAGTTCATCAAACATATTTATTACTGGCAGTATTACAAATCATTATTCATAATTTATATCATAAACACACTGAAATGGATCTCCTTGCTGCATTGTAGCTCTAACCAATATGCTTTATTTGTTGAATCAATGTCCACACACTCGACACAATCAATGAGCTCTACTGTTCTCAGGGCCGCTGCGCTGATATCGACAGGTCTCAGATCAGTTCCCAACAGGCGTTTCAAGACATTTCTATCACAGTCTTATCTGTCTCCTTCCCCAAGGAGAAGAACAACAGAAACACATCTAGGGTGAATTGTGTATTTCAGTGGCGTGCATTGATCCCTGTCTGTGTTATCTGTCTGGTGGGCCCAGGACAGGCTGGACGGGTCACGTGACTGTTTTATGTAATACGCTGGCTTGGATTGCAGCTTGAAACTCGAGCTTGCATCATCCGCCGAGACCCGATCAGAAATGAAGCATGAGCATGGTGTGGTTAAAAATATGGGGGATATTCAGGATGCATTGTGCTGTTGAGACACAATTCACATACAGCAGAGTCTGTGGATGACAGTTGCATATAATTCCAGACTAACACAAAAACTGACTGTGTTTAAAATCAGTTTTTCAAGTGACTCTAAAACTGCATTAAAATGTCAATAACAGATACTGATCAATAATAATAATAATAAAAAAAACATAAGTGATTACAAGCTCTGTTACTAAGCAGATGAATTGAAGTAAAATTTGATTGTGTGTCAAAGTGCTGCCCTCTGCTGGAGAAATACACAGTGCAACATGATTATGGAATTTTAGACAACCATTTGGAGAGGGGAAAAAATAATAAAGAAAGCTAACAATAATTTAAACAAAAATAAAAACTGGCTGAAAATTTAGCCTCAGGCTATTGAAGACGTAGATAAGTTTGTTTGTTCATCAGAACAGATTTGGAGAAATGTAGCATTACATCACTTGCTCACCAATGGACCCTCTGTAGTGAATGGGTGCCGTCAGAATTAGAGTCCAAACAGCTGATAAAAAGATCACAATAATCCACTAGTAATCCACACCACTCCAGTCCATCAGTTAACTTATTGTGATGTAAAAAGCTGCATGTTTGTAAGAAATGTAACTGTTTTCATTAAAATTTCTAATCTGAACCAGTCAAAATATGAAAATATGAGAATTATGTAATTCATAATAATGCTTCCCCCGGTGAAAAAGTCTAACTCCTGTTGTCCACTCACATCAAAATTAACTGACATATTTGTTTAGAGCTGTTTTTGGACAGTTTTGTACTGTGCACATTTCTCTCCTGATTCAGACAAGATTCACTTTTTTACTGGAGAAAGCAATATTATGCATAGAGGGCTCATTTGCATTTAAAACCATCTTAACCCTTTAACTGTCACCGTCCCCCCTATGGGACACCTAAATTTACTTCACCATGTTACAAATGAATCCTAATCTAATCATGACAAACTATACATCACTGGAAAGGTCTAAGACTCCTAAATAGATATTTTACCATATTTTTGTGTTAGAAATTATGTAGGAAAAGTAATAGATTAATATATGTCAAGAGTGCCACTTAAAAAAAAATCTACATCATAACATGAGTTCTGACCTTTGTCACAAAAGACTTTCCTCATTTTTCCCTATCATGCTTTAGATATAAGAAATTACATATCAGCTCAAAACTTAAAATCTCAAAATTCATCCTTTGAAAGGCATTTTAAAATCAGACATTGCATTACCATGGAAAATGTACATCAAAATCATTTTACAAATGTTATCATTCATAAGTCTGGATAGTGCATTTTTATGTCTGTGTTCAAAAATAGGAGTGACAGTTAAAGGGTTAATGATGGATTTGTTTCTTACAAACATGCAGCTTTCCGTGTGTTGGAACTGTGTGTACATAGCCATCTTAGAATGATAAAAAAACATCCTGTCTTTTTTTTTTAAATCTTCATAAAATCAAACCAGGCTCAAAAAACAAGCACTTTGGAGCCTGTCCACAAAATGATGTCATTTTTTAGTAGCTCTGCCCACTGCTATTGACTGACAGGCACGGCGCGTATTACCATATCAGCCATTATTACCATATCCCGTCAGAAACACCCTTGCTCTGTTTCATTATCATAAAACATTCAAGGATGTTACTGTTTCTGTTGTAAATGTCTTTTTTAGGATTTTCTATAAGCCTATGCACAACTACAATTTGGTTTTACAAATGTATGTAAGAGCTTATTTATATATCTTTTTTGTAAACCTGTACCTGTAAATACCTGTAAATAAAGATAAGTAATTACATTATGTAAGTTTTCATGGATTACTTGACAAATATAACAAAAACAGTAAGGTACAGAGTTTATCTTGTTCTGACTATTTATACATTTATTGGATTTAACTAGGAAAACGTGAAGCTAAAAGTTTTGTAAGATCATCTAAGAGGCTACTGCAGTTACAATCTATTCATTGGCACTCACTAGGTCCATGTACGGGGCATTGTAATCGGTTTAAAAGGCTCCATATAAACACCTCAATCGGAATAAAAATGCTCTGAATAAAACTGTAATCGGTTTGAGGGGGTGGGATAAACCTTTCTATAAACCAAACAAAATTAAAATTCTGCCATGTAAATGCATTAAAGGGGTCACTGGATGCAAAGTTCATGTTTACATTGAACATTAATGTGTGTTGGCAGTGTATGTACAAATCTACCCTATAATGATAAAAATCCATGCAGTGGTTTTTAATTAATCTGTAAAAATAATATCCCCTTTTTCAAATCGAGCCGTTCTCAGATGGCGTCACACCGACAGAGGCCGCTCCTACGATAGTTGATTGACATGAGCGTCTTTTCTTAGATCAGTTGTAACAGTCCGACCTCCACTGTTTTGATGCCAGAGCAGGGATGTAAGTTAGACAAGAATATCTCTGATTGAGCGATTGAGGTGTTGTGTTGCTGAATGTAATAATGAACATAGTGGTCGTCATTTACTCCCGACATCTGAGCTGCTGCAGATGCAGTGGATTATGTTTGTTTGTGAAGGGAATGCACCTCCCGATCTACATAAATGTGTCTATGTTTGTGCGAATCATCCGTGATCCAGCTTCACTTACAGCAGAAGTGAGTATAAGAATTTTTTATGAATCTTTGCAATCGCTTTTCCTAATAACGTGGTAGTTAGGAAGTTTAGCGGCTAAACGCGACTAAAGTAAACAGGCTCGTCACTCCACAGGGTGTTGTTTTACACAGCCATTGAGAATTTTTAACCAAAGTATATTATAGACTTTTCATTAAGACCCTAAAGAATCATATCAACTTGTGGAAAATGGGCATCCGATGAGCCCTTTAAATAGATTACTTTGCATCCACATCAGGCAGGAAATGTGTTGCGCCAAAGTGGGGGGCATTTGCAGGCCATGCCCTGTGTCCATCCTCTCCCCTCCTTGCTAAGTGCGATAGATTTCGAAAGCGAAAGTGAAACCGGTAAAACAGCGCATAAGAAAGCAACTGCACACTTTCGTGATCGACAGCAACTGCACACGATCACAGATTGCACGCACTGATTCGTTGTTCAACAACTCTTGGTAAGAAATCATATATTTGTTACATTTAAGTACAGTAAAAATACCGGTCCTCTCACGCTCGCTCATGTTGCTTCTCCTCTCTGTTTACTGCCACGCGCAAAACAGAGACGTCTAGGCTCTGCCCCCTTCTGGAGTTGAGTGGGAAGTTGCAGCTCATTTTTATGTAAAGGAACACACCCCTAAAACAGCACTTTTTAGACCCGTCCCAAGAATGACACATTTCAACACGTTATAATAAACTATCTGTGTTGTATTTGGATCTGATACTTCACAGGCACATTCAGGAGAGCCATAAGATTAATATTACATCTTGTAAAAAGGGGCATAACAGGTGCCCTTTTATTGATGGACTTGAGTGGTGTGGATTACTTTTAGATTATTGTGATGTTTTCATCAGCTGTTTGGACTCTCATTCTGACGGCACCCATTCACTGCAGAGGATCCATTGGGGAGCAATTGCTGTAATGCTACATTTCTCCAAATCTGTTCTGATGAAGACAGCCTGAAAGGAGAAGTTCACTTCCAGAACAAAAACTTACAGACAATTTACTCTTTGTTTGTGTCTTTCTTTCTTCAGTCAATAAGAAATTATGTTTCTTGAGGAAAATAGGAATGATCTCCATATAATGGACTTCAATGGTGCCTGCAAGTTTGAACTTCCAAAATGCAGTTTAAATGTAACTTCTAATGGCTCTAAACGATCCCAGCCGAGGAAGAAGGGTCTTATCTAGCAAAACGATCGGTCATTTTCTAAACAAATTTATATATATATATATATTTTTTTTTACCTTAAATGCTCCTCTTGTCTAAGTCTGCGTGAACTCTGTTTTTTTCTGGTTCAATACGTTCAATACAGTTAGGGTATGTCAAAAAACTCCCATATCGTTTTCTACCCCAACTTCAAAATCGTCCTACATCGCTGCAGAAGTACCGACCCAGTATTTACAAAGTGAACATGCAAAGAATATCAAACGCCCTTTACAAAAAAAGGTAAAACAGTGATGTAGGATGATTTTGACGTTGAAGAAGAAAACGAGATGGGAGTTTTGACTCGGATTTCACAGACTATGCATGCGCATCGCAGAGACGAGACAAGACGAGCATTTGAGTTTAAAAAGTATATAAATTGTTAAGTTGTTTCAAAAATGACGTTCTGAAACGTCGTTTCGCTAGATAAGACACTTATTCCTCGACTGGGATCATTTAGAGCCATTTGAAACTGCACTGAAGCTGCATTTTGGAAGTTCAAACTCACAGACACCATTGAAGTCCATTATATGGAGAGAAATCCTGAAATGTTTTCCTTTATGACTGAAGAAAGAAAGACATGAACATCTTGGATGACAAGGGGGTGAGTAAATTATCTGCAAGCTTTTGTTCTGCAAGTGAACTTCTCCTTGAAAGTGAGTACATTTTTACTTTTGGGTGAACTGTTAAGGCACAACTTACACTTTTGAGTTATTACAAAGCTGCTGTCAAGGTAAGTGTCACTGGCACAATACATCATTTTTGTGTTATTTTGGTAATGTACATTTCAGAGAGGGTGAGTGAAGGGTTAGTTCATCACTCACGGCCTGTTCCTGACAGATCTGTGTGAGTCTCTCCAGCTGTTCCTCCCTCACAGCTTTGGTCTTCTCATACTGCTGGATCTCCAGCTCCATCTCCACCTTCACCTGCAGCACGTACGCTACAGAAGAAAAACAAAACAACTGAGTAAAGCACTTTTTTTTTTTCTTTTTTCGACTGATCTTGAAATACTTCCTTTTTGAGCAAAGTCTGGGGTTGGTAAGATTTTTTTTTTAAGTTTTTGAAAGAAATGCCCACCAAAGTAGCATTCATTTGATATAAAGTAAAAACAATACTATTGTGAAATATTATTAGAATTTAAAATAACTGCTTTTTATTTGAATATATTTTAAAATGTAACTTATTCCTGTAATCAAAGCTGAATTTTCAGCATCATTACTCCAGTCACATGATCCTTCAGAAATCATTCTAATAGTCTGATTTTATGCTCAACAAACATTTATTATTATTCTCAAATTGTTATTATTACACTATAATAAGTATATTATATTATTATACTTTTCCCCTCAAGATTCCTAAACAGAAAGTTGAAAAGAACAGCATTTATTTGACATAAAAATGTTATTTTTTGATC
The DNA here is from genome assembly GCA_019740295.1 of Labeo calbasu. Classification (NCBI taxonomy): domain Eukaryota; kingdom Metazoa; phylum Chordata; class Actinopteri; order Cypriniformes; family Cyprinidae; genus Labeo; species Labeo calbasu. The sequence goes on from JAHKKF010532102.1 coordinate 8,439, forward strand.
ACCTTGTTACGATTTTTTTAACCTTTTTTTTTTTTTTACAATGTCCTTAATTTTACTTGAGATCAAGTTAATGTTTCACTGCTAAATTAAAGTATTATTTACTTACTTTCTTTCAGAAAAAAATAAAATAAAATAATAATCTTATCCCAAACTTTCGCTTCTAGTAACTTTGAATAGAGACATGAGACAGTCTGGTTGAATTATTTGCTGGAGTTGTTGGAATAAACAAATAAATAAATACATCTGAATATTAAATTATGTAAAATACCAGTCAAAAGTTTTTGAATAGTAAGACTTTTCATGTTTTTTTTAAAGAATTTTCTTCTGCTCACTAAGCCTGCATTTATCTGATCCAAAATACAGCAACTGCTCTCTATTTGAATATATTTTAAAATATAATTTATTTCTTTAATCAAAGCTAAATTTTCAGTATCATTCAGTGTCACATGATCCTTCAGAAATCATTCTAATATGCTGATTGCTGCTCAAAAACATTTACTGTTATTATTATTATTATTATCAATATTTAAAACAGTTGACATTTTTCAGGATTCTTTGATGAATAGAAAGATCCAAAGATCAGCATTTATCTGAAATAAAAAGTTTTGGTAACATTATACACTATAGAAATCAAAAGATTGGAGATTGGAGATTGGATTTTTTTTGAGAAAAAAATATTACAGAAATTAAAACTTTTATTTAGCAAGGACACTTTAAATTGATCAAAAGTGATGATAAAGACATTTATAATATTACAAAAGAAATGCTGTTCTTCTGAACTTTCTATTCATTAAAGAAACCTAAAAAAAAATCTACTCGGCTGTTTTCAACATAATAATAATGTTTTTTGAGCAGCAAATCAGAATATCAGAATGATTTCTGAAGGATCATGTCACTAGAGTAATGATGCTAAAAATTCTGCTTCGAAATCACAGGAATAAATGACATTTTAAAATATATTCAAATAGAAAACAGTTATTTTAAATAGTAAAAATATTTCAAAATTGTACTGTTTTTGCTGTACTTGGCTTGGTATCAGGCTTGGTGTTCAAAAACTTTTGACTGGTAGTGTATATATAAATAACAGAACATTATCATAACAGAATATTTCTAGATTCTTTATATTCAAATAATACTATACAATAATTTGAACAGGCTACATTCATTTGAACAGACTACAATTTAAATAAAAATACTGTAAAACAGCTGATCAAATGTTAACAGGTCTAACACACAATGGGCAGCTTTGATGAACCGCTAATTGCTTTCTGCAAACATTTGGCATTTTGTCCGCCAAACGCTACCATCACTTCCATCCACACATTAGCGGAGAGCCAATTTTTGCCTCATATTTCACAAACTGACACAAGCGTCGTCCGAGGTTGATTTTTAGGCTGGGCTGGGATTGTGCTGAGAGGGCCAGAGGCTTTCTATCAGGTGCTCTGCTCTCTGCTGTTGGCTCTTAATAAAGCCATATCCACATGACCCCTCTTATCATCCACTCGCTCTCCATATCAATTAGACTCTTCTCACACTGGTACCATCTGCCGACAGATCTCCCAGCATGCTTTGCTGCGCTGCAATGTGTTACCTGGTCCCACAACATTCTCCAAACATTTCGGTTTCAGGATTATATATATATAAAACGGAGGTAAATTTTATTGCTCAGAAGTCTCCAGCTCAGGAGACGTAATCGAGGTCCTAAAATAAACATATATAAATAATAAATAAATAAATTTAATTAATTTAAAAATATAAATAAAATAAAATAAAATAAAATAACCCTCTGTAAATCTAACCATGCTCTGGTGTCTTTCCAAAAGTTCAGCTCGGCATGGTGTTTTTACGTTCTGCTGTGTGTACATCATGGTACAACCACAGGGTGGCGTAAAACTGGATCAGACTCGCCGTGAGGCTTGAGCTCATGAATGTTAATCGGTCAGCGTGTCTGTGTCAAATATCAGCTTTCGTTTCTCTTTCATTTCTCAGGGTTCAGATGATATAACTTGTACTGTTGTATTAAACACTGTGTACAATGTAGCGACCGTATTCAGCTGTCTTTGCTGTGTTTTTTTTTTTTTAATTTTTTGCTGACTGCGCACTCTCTCAAATTTAAATCTCAAGGTGTATGAACACACACACACACATGAAAATATACGCAATTCTCACAGCTTGCACATTATATACCGTGGAGGAGAGGGGAAAGATAAGATATATGTGCAAACAAACATGCAGAATACACAAAAACACAGGCTCAAAGCAATATAAATGTAAATTTGAATAGAAAAGGCACAGAAGATGGGATGCAAGCACTTTAGATTTATATCTATATATAATTTTAATTTAAGTTTTAGTAATTGTTACATGCTTTTGTCATGTTTTTGGTCAAGCTCTTTTTAAATTATTAATTAACTTAATTTAATGTATTTTCAGTTTTAATTTAAATTTAAATTTTAGTAATTGTTTTGTCATGTTTTTGGTCAAGCTTACTTTTTAATCAATCAATCAACCAATTTTTACAATATTTATTTTATTTTATACTATTATTTATGTACTATTACGATTTTTATTAATATTTTGAAATAGCTTTTGTTTTTGTTTTTAATTTAAATTTTAGTTCAAGTTTTTGTCATTTTATGTGCTTTTGTAATTTTTTGGTCAAGCTCTTTTTTTAAATAAATAAATAATATAATATTATATTATTATATTTTCAGTTTTAATTTTCATTTTAAGTTTAAGTTTTAGTAATTGTTATGTTCTTTTGTCACGTTTTCGGTCAAGCTTACATTTTAATCATTCTTTAAATTATTATTTTGTATTTATTTTAATTTATTATTTAATTTTAATTATGTGCTATTACAATTTTTTATTAATATTTTGAAATAGCTTCTTTTTTAATTTTCAGTTTTAATTTTAATTTTAGTTTAATTTTTAGTAATTGATACATTTTTTGATGCATGCTTTTGTCTTTTTTGTCAATTTTTAAAATTGATTAATTAATTAATTATTACATTTTCAGTTTTAATTTTAGTTTAAGTTTTAACAATTGTTACATGCTTTTGTCATGTTTTTGGTCAACCTTACTTTTTAATAATTTTTTAAATAATTTTTTTAAATATTTATTTTATTTTACGATATTTCATTTTATTTTATTTATGTACTGTTACGGTTTTTATTAATATTTTGAAACAGCTTTTATTTTTATTTTCAGTTTTAGTAATTGTTATGTGCTCTTTTTAAATTAATTAATTAAATTAAACACTATATTTTCAGTTTTAATTTTAGTTTAAGTTTTAGTAATTGTTACATGCTTTTGTCATGTTTTTGGTCAATCATACTTTTTAATCATTTTTGTATGTACTATTACAGCTCTTTTTCATATTTTGAAATAGCTTTTATTTTTATTTTCAGTTTTAACTTTTATTTTAGTTTAAGTTTTAGTAATTTTTATGTGCTTTTGTCATGTTTTTGCTCCAGCTTACTTTTTAATCATTTTCTTTATTTAGTTTTTTTTTGTTATTTTATTTTATTATACAGTTTTTATTAATATTTTGAAATAGCTATCTTTTATCTTTTTAATTTACATTTTTTTTTTTATATTTTTAAATATTTTTAAAAATATTTATTTTATTATATTTTTTCATTTTGTTATTTTATTTCATATGGCTTTATAGATTTCATTTCAGTTTTAGTAATTCAAGTACTTTGGTAGTAGTCAGCTACCAAGGCAACATTTCTAATTTTCACTATATTTTATTCAGCTTTATTTCAATGACCAAAAACTATTTTTAATAGTTTTATTTATCAATAACAACATTGCTTGTATTGATGTATTTCATTTATCATGACTTTTACATCAAAACCAGAGCTGTTCATGTATCTCAGCACTGGTACAGTTGTTTGTTGTCATCGTCAGTGCTCATGTAAGTGTGCCTGACGGCGCTGTACTCAACAGCTCAATGATGTTTAGTGAGAATGGGGGTGACCTGCCCCAGCCATCGACCACGAATACACTTGCATAAACAGAACCTGTGCTGAGACATTATGGACATTATGCTCCTCTCAGCGCAAACAAAAGACTCTGAATCAATCTGAATTTTAATAAGACCAACGCTGGCAGCAGCAGCGCGTGTGAGACGTCTATCATAACTCACACTCATTGGGCCAGACGGGGCAACAGCTAGTCAAATTAATCAGCTGAATTAGCTAATGCTTTTACATTAACACTGTCTTTAAGTGTTTTAAAGGTCAAATTTAGTTACATTCAGTAAATACATAAATAAATGTATTGTTGTCATAAAGCAGCTTACCGTCAATGATTCTCTTGACTCTCCAGATGCGGAGGGTGATGATGAGGCTGATGGCGTCCCAGGGGCTGCTGGGGCCGTTAGCCACCGTGGAGGCCACCATTGGGGCCAGAGAGAGTACAATCACAGCACCGTCAAATACCTGAATAAAAACAACACTTGATCATATGCCTTTCAGCTTCTTACTATAAAAGTGTATTTAAAGGGACAATTCACACAAAAATGAAAATTCTGTCATGAATTACTCACCCTCATGTCATTCCAAACCTGTAAGACCTTCGTTCATCTTAAGAAATTTTTGATGAAATCCAAAAGCTTTCTGACCCTGTATAGACAGCAATGCAACGACATGTTCAAGACCCAGAAAGGTAGTAAGGGCATTGTTAAAATGGTCCATGTGACATCAGTGGTTCAACTGTAATTTTATGAAGCTACGAGAATACTATTTGTGCCCAGAAAAACAAAAACAAACTTTGTTTAACAATTTCACCTCTTCTGTGTCAGTTTTTGACACACGTTCAAGAAATTGTTGTTATTCATAATGGTTGAACCACATATGTCACATAGACTATTTTAACGATGTCCGTTCTACCATTCTGGGCCTTTAACGTGTCAGTTGCATTAATTTGTGTTCTGAAGATGAACAAAGGCATTACCGGTTTGGAATGAATGACAGCAGTGTTTCCTCTGCCATTATATTAGGGGGGCAGCCGCCTCCCTTTAAGGTCATGTAAACTTTATTTCCTATACAGCGCCAGATCACAACAGACGTCATTTAAGGTTACCTTTCCTATAGAACAGGTCTATACCTTGTTCTTTTATTAAAAAAAACGAAACAGCCTTATGTTATTTATCTTATTTACTCAATGGCATGTCATTTCTGTCTCTAACGTTACGTGGTCACGCGTCTACAATTTCTCCTCAGCTGAAACGCAGACGGGATCGCGGAGTCCATTCATAAAAACAGAATGCCGCAGAATT
>JAHKKF010532103.1:9121-34112 GCA_019740295.1 Labeo calbasu
TATAAACTCGCATTTGTGAGAAAAAAGTCTGAATTGCGAAATATAAACACGCATTTGCAAGAAAAAAGTCAGAATTATGAGATTTAAATTTGCAATTGCGAGAAAAAAGTCAGAATTGTGAGATTTAAATTTGCAATTGTGAGAAAAAAGTCAGAATTGTGAGGTATAAACTCGAAATTGCGAGAAAAAATAATTTTGAGGTAAAAACTCGCAATTGCAAGAAAGAAGTCAGAATTGCGAGATATAAACTTGAAATTGCGAGAAAAAAGAATTGCAAGGTATAAACTCGCAATTGCAAGAAAAAAGTCTAAACTGTGAGATATAAACTCGCAATTGCCAAAAAAAAAATTGTCCGAATTGTGAGTTTTTATCTCGCAGCCCAGACTTTATTTTTTTTCTTTGCAATTGCAAGTTTATATCACGCAATTCTGAGGAAAAAGTCAAAACTGTGAGATGTAAACTCGCAACTGTGAGAAAAAAATTCACAATTACCTTTTTTTTTCTTTTTTGGAAAACAGGCTTCCATAACATTTCCATAACATAGATTTACTCTAGAAATCATTCTCATTATTATCAATGTTAAAAACAGTTGCGCAGCTTAATATTTTGGTGGAAACCATGACAATTTAAAAAATTTAATTAAAAAAAAAAATTGTATTGTAATAAATGTATTTATTGTCACTTTTGATCAATTTAATGCATTTTTGCTGAATAAAAGTATTAATTACTAATTACTAAAAATCCTAATCTTACTGAGCCCAGACTTTTGAATGGTAGTTTACATACTTAAAATTATTTTTACAGTAAAACAACATATGCTAAAGTTCATTTGATTTGCACCATTCTCCCATGGCCAATACTCTACACAGCTGACATTTATTATCACATTCTCTTTAGGTTCTGGTTGGCTGTGCAGGATCTGAAGTGCCGCCCCCTGCAGGAAGTGGCAGCTCGTGCTCAGGAGATCTGGCAGGAGTTTCTAGCTGAGGGAGCTCCCAGTGCCATCAATCTAGACTCGCACAGCTACGAGCGCACCAGTCAGAATCTAAAAGACCCGGGCCGCTACAGCTTTGAAGATGCCCAGGTGAGTAACTGTCACAGGAAGCACAGCTCAGCCACTGATGGCTTTTGTTCCTTTTAACAATTTCCACACCTTTTCTTGGGCACAACGATTCTACCGTATAAACTAAATAGGTAGACATCTTGTGATATATAACAGTTATATAACAGTATTTTTTTTTTTTGGATGTCCAATAATTATTGTGTAAACACATTTTCACAGATGATTGAGGGCTTTTAGGTTTTTCGATGGAAGGAAGAAGTGTGAAAGCTGCACTTAGGGACAAGTTGTGCCCAAGGCAAAATCTTTTTCATTCTTTGAAATGATGAAAGAGGAACTTGAGGGCTTTGAGCCATTCGGGGAGATTGATGTACAATAATGCTGATGGATCATCTGTTCCTTGTCCTTGTCCTCATGGCTCTGAGTTTGCCTTATGTCTGTCTCCTTCATTTATCTACATTTACATGATTGATGAAAGAGACAGAATAACAGGCATTGCAATGCTCAGAACCAGAGCGAAAAGTCTCTCTGGAATTATGAAATCCATTTTATTCCAGAAACTGTCACTATAAGCTAACTGCTTTCAGAAAATTCATAGAATAATTGAAGAATGTGTTGCAGAATCCATGACATTAGTGCTTAGAGCCTGTCAAGACACTTGCCAAGAGTCTGTCAAGCGAATTATGCTTTATTTAAAAATAATGTGTAAAAAAACTCTCCTTCATTGCCTTTATCGGCAACAGGAAAGTCTTATTAATCCTGCTGCATGATATACATTATAAGACAGAGATTGTCTTATCCCTTGGGAGATCTTACATATTTATTCCTGTTTGCATATGAAGTCATGATTGAGAGGAAAATAGAAGCCGGATCATGACAAAAAGCTTTTTTTTTTTTTCAGAAAACCCTTGGCTCTTTCTCATTACTTTGCATTGAGGTGCACTCCTTTTGCCCAGGCTGCAAACTCGCTGTCAGCCTCCAATGTTTTTTTCTCTTGCAGGACCACATCTACAAGCTGATGAAGAGTGACAGCTACCCTCGCTTCCTGCGCTCCAATGCTTACCAGGACCTCCTGCTGGCCAGAAAGAAGGTTAGTCTCAATCTCAAATCTCTCTCTGACGCACGTAATCAATCTAAATAATTTTTTTGCATTTTTGTTTGCAGTATCACTCATTATTCTTTTTCACAAACCATTCAGCTGTAAGAACAAAAATCAGTGCTAGGATACTGTAAGGGAAAAAAACTGCCAGGACATTTTCCGTTAAAGGAATAGTTCAGCCCAAAATGAAAATGACAATACATTTACTCACTCTTATGAGTGTGTTTCTTCTTCAAAATAGATTTAGAGGAATTTAGCATTACATCACTTGCTCACTAACGGATCCTCTGCAGTGAATGGGTGCCATCAGAATGAGAGTGCAAACAGCAAACATCAGTTATAGGAAAAGTTCACTTTCAGAGCACAAATTTACAGATAATTTACTCACCCCCTTGTCATCCAGGATGTTTGTCTCTTTCTTTCTTGAGTCGTAAAGAAATTATGTTTCTTGAGGAAAACATTTCAGGAATTATCTCCATATAGTGGACTTCTATGGTGCCCACGAGTTTGAACTTCCAAAATGCAGTTTAAATGCAGCTTCAAATTGCTCTAAACAATCCCAGCCAAGGAAAAAGGGTCTTATCTAGTGAAACAATCAGTTATTTTCTAATGTGCATGCAAACTCTGTGTAATCCAGGTCAATACAGTTAGGGTATGTCGAAAAAGTCTCATCTCATTTTCTCCTTTAACTTCAAAAATCGCCCTAAATACCTGTTTTACCTTTTTTTGCAAAGGGGGTTTGACCCTTGTTGCACGTTCACTTTGTAAACACCGGGTCGGTTCTTCTGCAGGGATGTAGGACAATTTTGAATCTGTAAATTTTTGTTCTGGAAGTGTTAAATCCTTTAATGTCTTGTGAAGTGAAAAGCTGCATGGTTGTAAGAAAAACTAATCAGTCATTAAACTATTCTTAAGTCCTCTATCCATAATATTACTTTTTCTAGTTAAAAAATAATCTTTTTTGTCAGAATCAGGAGAGAAAAAGGCACATATCAAGCACTGTTAAAGGAACACACCACTATTTTTGAATATAGGCTCATTTTCCAACCCCCCTAGAGTTAAACAGTTGTGTTTTACTGTTTTCAAATGCATTTAGCCAATCTCCGGGTCTGGCGATAGCACATAGATCATTAAATCTGATTAGACCGTTAGTATCTTGCTCAAAAATGACCAAACAGTTTCAATATTTTTCCTATTTAAAGGGGTCATAAGTTCACGTTTACATGTTATTTAAACATTAATGTGTGTTGGCAGTGCATGCACAAATCTACCCTATAATGGTAAATATCCATGCAGTGGTTTTTAATTAATCTGTAAAAATAATATCCCCTTTTTCAAATCGAGCCGTTCTCAGATGCCTGTCGTGCGGCTAAATGCGGCTAAAGTAAACAGGCTCATCACTCCACAAAGAAAAGGCAGGGGCGGGGCGAGCAGAGCTTATTTGCATTTAAAGCAACCTCGACCAGAATGAGATGATTTTTACAGAGCTGATATTGGCAAGGTAAAAAGGGTATTGTTTTGCACAACCATTGAGAATTTTTAACCAAAGTATATTATAGACTTTTTATTAAGACCCTAAAGAATCATATCAACTTGTGGAAAATGGGCATCCGATGACCCCTTTAAAACTTGACTCTTCTGTAGTTACATTGTGTACTAAGACCAACGAAAAAGGAAAACTTTTGACAAGGAACTATGCTGCCGTACCATGGGTGCAGCAGGCGCAATGATATTACGCAGTGCCTGAAAATAGGCTAACTTCCATCAACATAACCGACGTGACCACCTGCTTGCACAGGGAGACTATTTTCAGGTGCTGAGTAATATCATTGCGAAAAAGCATTGTTTTTGCAAGCAAAAACAGTCGAACATAGTCCTTAACAAATATATTGGTGAATACTGAGAAGACAGGGGATGGAGTTTTTTACTGGAGGAAGCATTTTTATTGTTGACGGCACCCATTCACTGCAGAGGGATCCACTGATGACCAAGTGATGTACTGCTAAATTTCTCCAAATATATTCCGATAAAGGAACTTCGATGGGCTGAGGGTGTGTACCTTTTCAGCACATTTTTCCTAGTCATTTATTTTTTAAGAGACAATATGTAACCCTGAACCACAAAACCAGTCATAAGGGTTGATTTTATGAAACTGACTTTGTTAGGATAGGACAATATTTGGCTGGGATACAGTTATTTGAAAATCTGGAATCTGAGGGTGCAAAAAAAAACAAAATATTGAGAAAATCACCTTTAAAGTTGTCCAAATGAAATTCTTAGCAATGCATATTACTAATCAAAATTAAGTTCTGATATATTTATGTTAGAACATTTGCTAAATATCTTCAAGGACCATGATCTTTACTTAATATCCTAATGATTTTTGGTATAAAAGAAAAATGGATCATTTTGACCCATACAATGTATTACTCATGACTGGTTTTGTGGTTCAGGGTCACATATTTAAAGCCTTAGGCTCTTTTTGACTAAAAACAACAGTCCTGAATTGAGTAATTTCTTCTTCACTTGCAAATGAGTGTTCAGTGTTAAGTTTGCACTTATTAAAACATACTAAGCCAACTTAATATGTACTTATCATCAAATGGCCTACTTTACTGCCAATTTATAATTGCTAAACATGAGCGCTTCAGTTCACTTCAGAGCCATTTTACAGTTTAATTCTCTCGGCCCCATTGTGATTCTTTCAGATTAACATTTTTTTGTTATCCGTCTACTTTTTTTTACTAACACACATTAACCTGGTGTTGTGCACTGTATCTTTCCCGTTCCCCTCCATTAACCTCGGCTCCACAGCCTGAGACTGAACAAGGCCGCCGCACATCCCTGGAGAAATTCACTCGCAGTGTGGTGAGTGGCACCTGTTGTCTAGAAAGAAATCGACCATCGCCAGTCCTTTAACTTTTATTTTAAAATCAGGCTTTTTTGAAAGATAGATTTCACAGTTGTAATTTCACTAGGCAGTAAATTTGACATCTATCTATCTGTATATCTATCTATAATATATGAAATATAAATATACTATTTGTTATATTTGGAATTTGCTGATGAATATTATTAGTTGAATCCCAGACGACAACTTTTTTTTAACTGGTGCTATTTAAAAGACCAATTTTAATAATAACGTAATTGTGTTTCAGGGCAAGTCTCTGACAAGTAAACGACTGACAGGCCTCATGCAGTCCTCCTGACGAGTCCTGAACTCTGTTGGGGTTTGTTGGGGTGGAAGGATCGTGGCCATGACGGACCACCTGTATGGACCACCCTCTCTCCAAAACCCACCCGAACACCGCACAGCTACCGACTCTAGATGGCAGCATGCAATAAGTCCAAAAAAAATCTCCAAACGGCCACAGTGCTGTCTGTGTCTATTAAATCAGTGACTGCAAAGACCGCATACATGAATGTCAGATTTCCCAGTACCATCTAGAGAACCATTTTACGTTTGTTTGATACCTATAACCAAACTGCAGCAAGGACGGGACTGTCTCGCTGGATTGCTGTTTAAAAACGTTCATTGTCAGATATGAAAACAAGGTGTGCTGTATGTCAACGCTAAGCATTCGGATGAAGCGAGGATGTGTCTCAAATCTTCAGAGCATTCCAAAGGAGTGAAGAACATGACAAGGGCTTTCAGTGACTGTGTTCCCTCAGTCAAGGTTTGCACAGAACTTTTCGTCATATACTTTTATGTTGGACAGTCACTGAATGTGAAGAAATGAAGGGGTTTGGAAAAGCACATTGTTACTACTCCTGCCATTTTGAAGAAACTAGAATTATTTATCTAACTACAGGCCGTGTTATACTCACCTACTGTATTAGCACATGATACTTCTAACTGAGATGAGAGAATAATGAAGAGCGATACCAGACTCAGTTTTACTGAGGAATAAAGAAATATCGACCGGGATAATAAAAAGTGTTAGTGTTTCAGGATGATTCAGAGCACAGAATATTGCTTTTGCACAAAAACTACGCCAGTGACGAACGAAGGATACCAGAGATGCGAGTCCTGCTCGGTCAGTCCCTGCTGAAAAAAACAATAGACACCACCACAAAATTTGTAATGGTTTTACTGGTTATAATGGGACTTTTAATGAAAACTATAATGGACCTTATTCGTCTCTCTACTGGTAATTAGTGGCTTGTTAAAACCAATGAATCCCAATGGAATATGCCCCCAAACACACTACAGAAAACATTTTTTAATGGTTTTAAAAGTTGATGGTTTGTAATGTTTGTACTGGTATTTGTAGTGTAAACCATTCGAATTTTCTGTGATGGTTATATTGTTTTTTCAGCAGGGAGTGTGTTTCCTGAACAGCTTTACAGGTAATGTCCAAACAAATAACATTAAAGATTATGGAGCATCTATGGAGGCCCATTTTGCCACATAACAAAATCACAATTGTGACATTAGTTGAAATTATAATACACAAGTCATAATTCTGAGAGGAAAAGTCATGCTAAGTAAATGCTAAGTAAATTATTAGATTAAAAAAAGAAGTTAGCAATAACAAAATGAGTTTGACTGACCAATCATAACGCTCGATCTGCCATTTTGTCCGACGAACAAACCAGACTGGAAAATAACATCGGTGAACATGAACATGAGAAACGGTACGTCATGACATGAACATGAAAAACGTCTTTCCGTGGTTGAAACAAGACAAGTTTGATGTTTATTAATGTTTTCACGCTATAACTAGTAAAGAGGAAGAGATGTTCAGTTCACGTAACGTTACCGGTTGAACGGAGGCGCTACAGCGATGTCAGGACACGTTGAAGTTACAAAACGGTATTTATTGTTTAAAGTTATTATAAAAATGACAACATTTAAAAGCTGAGACTTTGTTTTAAATCCAAAGTAACCTGGTTTGTCGTGTCTGTCAGCGCATTGTCAGTTTCCTCTTTGGGTCTTCTAACAATTATGATTTTATCTCATAATTGTGATTTTATCTCATAATTGTGTCTTAATATCTGATTTCGACCTTTTTATTTCATAATTATGACATATAAAGCTGAAATTATTGGATATTAAGATATAATCTTAACATTTGTGTCATAATTATGATTTTGTCTTAACCCTCTGGGGTCGAAAAACTCACAATATCTCACAATGCTGACTTTATACAGTACCAGTCAGAAGGTTTTGAAAAGTAAGATTTTTCATGTTTTTTAAAGAATTCTCTTCTGCTTACCAAGCCTGCATTTATTTGATTCAAAATACAGCAAAAAGGGGGAATTATAGAAATAAATACATTAATTTAGCAAGGATGCTTTAAATGTATCAAGTGATTATAAAGACATTTATAATGTTACAAAAAATGCTGTTCTTCTGAACTTTCTATTATCAAAGAAACCTGAAAATATTCTACTTAGCTGTTCTCAACTTAATAATAATGATAAATGTTTTTTGAGTAGCAAAACAGAATATTAGAATGATTTCTGAACGATCATGTGAATGGAGTAATGATGCTAAAAATTCAGCTTTGAAATCAAAGGAATAAATTACATTTTAAAATATATTCAAATAGAAAACAGTTATTTTAAATAGTAAAAATATTTCAAAATCGTACTGTTTTTGCTGTGGATCAAATAAATGCAGTCTTGGTGAGCAGAAGAGACTACTTTAAATAACACTAAAAATCAAAAATCTTTTGACTGGTAGCGTATGTCACAACTATGATTTACCAAAGCAATTTTTTTTTCTCATGTGGCAGAAATGGGTTCCATAAACATCTGGTGTTACTGTATGTTTGAAATCAACACACTGGTCCTTATCAACTGTGTTTGTCTTTGCTTTAATGAATGGCATTGTAGTTTAGAATGTAAACACTTAATGTCGCTTTGTGTCAGTGTTGTGATTAGTATGTTGATGATGGTGATGAGGATGATGATTTGCTGAGCACAAACATGAAAATCACAGCTCTTTCAACATATCAACAATAGACAATGTTTTTGCGGGATTACCATCCATTAGAAAGGTGTGTTTCATGCAGGACACTGAGCATCCAACCCCAGCCGCATTTTTGTACTCTTTTGCTTGCATTGTTTCCTAAAGCAGCCTCACTGCCAGAGACACATAGACTTAAGCTGCTGGAATACATAAATGAATTCTCTCAATTGTCTTTAGCCCACAAGTTTAAAGACAGTCAAACGGCAGAACTGAAAAGGGTGCGGTTGACATAGCACGTTTCCTCTACATACTTTCAGGTAGTTGATTTGCTGACTCATAACTGTACATTAGGTTGAAATGGAATGTATAGACTTTGCAGCAATCCTGGATATGGAAGATGCTGTGTAGAATACTGAACGTGGAATATACAGTAACTTAGAGGCACAAGTGCCATATTCAGCACAAAACTATGCATGGAATATTTCTAAAGAGTTTTATTGCTTTTAGACCTTTTTTTTTCTTCATTGGCAAAGATCAGGGTCCAGTAGGTCAAGATAATGGAAAGGAGGACCTGAAGTCCTGAGACATTCAATAAACATTCAGTTTGGAGAGCTCTGGAATGGAATCCTTTTCATTTTTCTCTGCATGGACGGCATTTAATGTCAAATACTTTTGGTTTGTGAAGGTCCATTAAACATATATTAAATGTTTAACTTAGCAATACATCAAAATGCTACATCAAAACATTGTGCTTCAATAAGCTAAATTTGACTTCAGTAAAGCCAGCATGGTAGGATAATACTGAACTGAGATCAGTACTGAATGACAATATATAGGAAGGAGGTGTCTTTGCTCATCTTTTAGTGTGTATATGCTGCTCTCTAGTGGTAAACATGACGGGTACAACTTTTTTTTTAAACTGAAATCAGCATAGACTTGGTTTTACTTTTTTTATTATTATTAAATTTTACATTACAACAAGAATAAAAAGAAACAGACAAGAAATAATAAAAAACTAAGTACAAAACGATTCTTGTGATCGCAAAGGATTAAAAAATCAACATTTGTGTTTGAATACAGATGATTATATACAAGAAATGTCATTGTAACAGGCCATTACACAGATAAATTGGGTACTATACAGTACTTTATTTTCTACTTTTGGACTAGATTATATCATTTTGTAAGATGCTTGATGCTTATGTTGGTATAATGGAGCCGTTTCTAGCTTAACCCCGGGTTGTCGTCTTTTTAAACCTGCTTTTAACCCCAGGCAATGAAAAGTATTGCACTTTTTCTTTAGAAGAGGATTTAGCAGTGGGTTATGAAACCTGAAACAAAGAATCTAGAGTCAAATTCCCTTTCAAGGAGTGCAGCAGTGCCCGTCCACTTTTTTAAGTGCCCTTGGTTTAGGTAGCATTTTTCCCATGGGGATTTGTAGTTCTCATTAATGAATTATAAGCTTTGAAACCTGTTAGGTGAGTCAGAACATTACAAACTTTGATTTGAAGCAAAATGTATTTGACCAGACAGAGAGACAAGGTACAAGACTGTACCAGACAGCTTTAATGAGGATAAGAACTACAATCCCATGAAGCATTGTGAATGAGTCAAATTAAATTAAACTAAAGCTGCATTCACTCCATGTCATAATTCCGAGATGACAATATGTGACATTATACTCGAGCTGAATTATGGCAAAACTATTAACATCAAAGCCCTCAATGTCAGGGTTGCCAGGTTTTCACAAGAAAACCCACCTAACTGCTACTCAAAAGTAGCCCAATCGCGTTTTGAGGGGGGGGGTCACCTGTTAAAAATCGCATTCTGGGGGGTAAAATACATGTTTTTTTGGCGGGTAAAATTTGCATTCCAGGGGCTAAATATAACGTTATTGGGGTCGGTTCAACCCGCAGACATGAATAACAACCTGCGGCAACAGTGTTAAAGTAGCCCAATTCCGCGGGACAACCACGGACTTGTCAACACTACCTCATGTGCTCCTGACTCATAATTACAACTTGTAAACTATGTTCTGAGAGTTACAACTTGAGCCCAGTGCCGCCAGGTTCATTTTGGCGCTACCTCTAAGTCCGACAACATGGAATGCCGGGAGTAAAATGTCAGGTGTTGTCATCTCGGAATTACGGTAATGAAGACATGGCGTGAACATGGCATAAAAAAAAAACATTTTTTTTTGGCACAATTTGCTTGTTGGGATTCTCTAATTTGTGTAAATTCCTTTGCAGAATCATGGGTAATGTAGTTTTTCACCAGGAATTCCACTAATTAACAGCAAAAGCATATGGTATATTGTATTTAAGTTTTACAACATACCAACAAATACCATAAATTAACAACCTCACTTTTTTAAGCAGTTTATAAGTAAAAATCACTAAAAAACAGTTCCCCTGTGGAGAAAATAGATTAGGATTTTTATTTTGACTATTGCACTCTATAACAGGTAGTTGTTTAGTAACAAATAACCAATCATAAAGCTGAAAAGTGCCTACTTCATTAAATATTCATAAATATTCAATAGTTTCATGTAGTCACAAAATAATATGTTAAGTTCAAACAGAAATGACTGGAAAAACGTGTGACCCTGGACCACAAACCAATAGCCTTATTTTAGCAATAGCCAAAAATACATTGTATGGGTCAAAATTATCGATTTTTCTTTTACGCCAAAAATCATTAGGATATTAAGTATCATGTTCCATAAAGATATTTTGTAAATTTCCTACAGTACGTATATCAAAACTTAATTTTTGATTAGTAATATGCATTGCTAAGAACTTCATTTGGACAACTTTAAGGGTGATTTTTTTTTTTTGCACCCTCAGATTCTAGATTTTCCAGTAGCTGTATAACAAACCATACATCAACGGAAAGCTTATTTATTCAGCTTTTAGTTGATGTATAAATCTCATTTTCAAAAAAGTGACCCTTATGACTTGTTTTGTGGTTTAGGGTCACATATATTCTTACAAAAAGTCTACTCCAGACAGGACGAGACGACTTGATATTTAAACTAAGTGCATGCTGTGTTCCTCATCAGTATCGACAAATATCTAAAAAAGAATGTTAACCCGGGGTTTACAAATGTACAGTCTACATAAACAGGTACTGAACAGTACAAAACATGTAAATAGACAAATGAAGGTTTAGATTTAGAATGGGTTAACAGTTTTAAGTGCGAAAAGTCATACTGTATCAGCTGTTAGTTTTTTTTTTTTTCCTAAACAAAAATCTCAGTCCAAAGGCCTAACTACGGTTAGATGAATGGTCTCTAAGCATCATCAAAGCTAGTTTAATTTTGGAACCTTTAATAAATTTCTTAAGCTGAAAAACAAATGTAAATGTGATGTAGATGACCTTTAAAATAGATAAAAATGCATAGCTAAAATATTCAACAGATCGCAAGATCTGGAGAGCGTTGATGAATTGGCTCTGAAAATAGAGCCTCTAATGTATTATACAGGTGAAGGAGGTGGGAATGACATGAGAGAATGTCCAGATGGAAATAGAAATGCTAATATATCACGAGTAGAGAAATACAAAATGGATTGAACAGATGTTTCACTCAGAGAGGTATGAAGGGCTCCAAACAGGCGGATGGAACAATAGAAGGTTCTAGAACACACAAAACTGGAATGTTCCTGGAGAACAACCAGATATGTCTGACAAAATGTAACGAAAGATTAAACAGTCTAACGCCTTCACATTTAATAATTACAAAATCTAACCTAAAGGAAAAAGCTGGCTTGAAAAGGCAAAGCAAAGCATGCCAGTATAATCGTAGCACAAGGACAGGCATAATAGCTGTATTTGAATATGATGGCTATCATGTAATTTACCAACCACACGATTGTCTGCTAAATTATAGGTATAAAAGAACAAATACAAAAACACTCAACAGCATTATTTTCCAGTCCTGAAGTCAAAGCTGCTTCATAACATGGAAAAACTATTTTTTGCCATTTAGTTTGAAGATGTTTTCACAATAACTCAGACTCTAAATGTCTACCTGAATGATGATCCCAGTAAAAAAGATGAGCTTCTAATCACATTTATCCTCTTTACATCAAAACAGCCAAAATGTCTTGTGGGCTTACAAACATCATTGAAAACAAGATTAAAGTGAATACAAACCAACTAAAATGAAAAGGACTTCGCTTTGTATCACTGGTGCGTGTCTCTGAGTAAGTTTTATGTCGAAACTGACTTTGTCAGTCGTAATTTCAAAGACATAATAGCTTAGAATCAGCTCAGGAGCTTCTGTGTGTATAAGAGGTTGATTATCATTTCATTCAGTTGAAATATTATAGTTCTCGTGCTGGTGTTGCTATTTAACTAAGTACTTTTTATATAATACGACTCGTGTTTCTAGGTAATCGGACAATCTGGACTCAAACCTGCCTTTGGATTTGCAAGATGTGAGGTAGACTACCGATTGCTTAGGTTGAGGAAAATGTTTGTAACACGGAGGTAGAGGAAGACTTCACTTCACACTACTGCAGGAGGAGAATTACAGAGCAAAACCAAGACAAACATCCATCCTGAGTCTGCTGTGCGTGTCTGTGTGTGTAACTGTGTAGAACCTCCTCGCAACGCTTACGGCTCTCCGAAACCAGATGCCTTATCCTTCAGCAGATCAATACAGAGATGACAACTCCAACTTCCTGTAGACAAAACAGATACTAAGGTAACTAAATAGAGCATACACCATGCAGAAACTGCAAAATGTTAATTATTTTACCAAAATAAGAAGGATCATACAAAATGCATGCTATTTTTTTAGTACTGACCTGAATAAGATATTTCACATAAAACACATGTTGAATTTATAAACATTACCCCAAAAGTTTACATACACTTGATTCTTAATACTGTGTTTTCTGTTTAGTGATAGTTGTTTGTGAGTCCCTTTTTGTCCTGAACAGTTAAACTGCCCTTCAGGTCCCACAAATTCTTTGTTTTTTCAGCATTTTTGTGTATTTGAACTCTTTTCAACAATGACTGTATGATTTTGAGATCCATCTTTTCACACTGAGGACAACTAAGGGACTCATATGCAAACTATTACAAAAGGTTCAAACGCTCATTGATGCCCCAGAAGGAAAAACAATGCATTAAGAGCCAGGGGGTGAAAACTTTTGAACAGAATTAAGATTTTTCTTATTTTGCCTAAATATCATTTAGTACTCTCCTTCAGAAGCTAGAGAAGATATGTACATGTTTCCCAGAAGACAAAATAAGTTAAATTTACCCTGATCTTTAAATTCAAAAAGTTTTCACCCTCGGCTCTTAATGCATTGTGTTTCCTTCTGAAGCATTAGTGAGTGTTTGAACCTTCTGTAATAGTTGCATATGAGTGAAAAGATGCATCTCAAAATCATACAGGGTTCAAATACACAAAAATGAAAAACCAAAGAATTTGTGGGACTTTTTTTCTGAAGAACAGCAGGCAGTTTAACTGTATGAATCAAGTGTATGTAAACTTTTGAACAGGGTAATTCTTACAAATGTAACTATTATTTTGTCTTGTGGACTATATGTAAACATGTTTTATGTGAAATATCTTATTCAAGTCAGTACTAAATAAAAAATAACGTGCTTTTTGTATGATCCCTCTTATTTTGGTAAAATAATTAACATTTTGCAGATTCTGCTAAGTGTATGTAAACTTTAGACCTCAGCTAATACAGGGGTCTTCAGTGGTGGATCATTAGAATTCCAAGGGGTCTGTCAGTTATGTTTTTAATGTGATTTTTGAGTAATTTTTTAAAATACATATATATTTATTTAACAAATTGAGTTTTTAAGTTAAACTTTAAAAGGATAGTTAACCCAAAAATGAAAATTCTGTTAAACAGAATGACGGATGTGTCATATTGCTCTCGTTAACACACGGTGAAAACTGACACAGAAGAGAAGAAACTGATGAATAAAATAATTTTTGATTTCTTTCCTTGCAAAAAGTATTCTTGTACCTTCATAAAATTATGGTTGAACCACTGATGTCTCATGGACTATTTTATTGATGTCCTTACTACCTTTCTGGGCCTTGAGCGTGTCAGTTGCGTTGCTGTCTACGCAAGGTCAGAAATGTCATCAAAAATATCTGAATTTGTTTTCCAAAGATGAACGAAGGTCTTATGGGTTTGGACCAATATGAGGGTGAGTAATTAATGAGAGAATTTTCATTTTTTGTGAACTATCCCTTTATAAACAAACCTATAATACATGTTAATATATTCACAGACATGACAACAATCCACACCAATCTGGCAGATTTTAGATCTCAAATGATGCAATTCTATTACAGATTTGTAATATCTATTATGTTATGAGCTTTTACGAAGTGATCTTACCCTCGGGTGGCTGTGTCATTGGAGGCTTAAGACAGTACATGTGGTATCCCCGATCACAGTCATCACAGAACAGAAGCTGATCCTACAAAATTAAAGGGCGTCACCAAGCTGTTAGCTCACACGCACTCAGCCATATGAGCAGGCTTGCAGAAACATGCATACTAGCAACACGCTGTGTCAACAATGTCAAACAAGTAAAGGGAGCTTTAAGAATCTTGTTTGAGATGTCAGATAATCTAAAAAGTATTTCTTCATGCTCACACACTATTTTAGACAGGGTTTAACACTCACGTCGTTCTCAGAGGTGCCACACAGACTGCAGGATTTACACTCGATGCACTGCCACTTGTACGTTCGAACAGCCCGCATCATGTTGTCTGTGAACTGCAGACATGACGGATGGCCTGGTGAAAGAGAAAGATGAAACAATAATCCAACAGAAGGAAGAGGAGCTAAACTCAGACTATTAGATTATCTTCAAATGTACTTCACTATAATCAATGTAATTTAGAAAAATGAGAAAATGTGAAAAATTTGAAAGTTACTTAATGTAATTTATATAGTTTAAGGTAGAATGATATGTGAATGGATGGATGGAGGAATATACAGATAGATAGATAGATAGATAGATAGATAGATAGATAGATAGATAGATAGAGGCAGACAGATAACATTAAAGGGATAGTTCACCCAAAAATGACAATTTTGTCATCATTTACTTATCCTCAGGTTGCTCCAAACCTGTGAGTTTCTGTCTTCTGTTGCGCACAAAAGGTAACCAAACAGTTGACGGTAGCCATTGACTTCTATACGGTTTCAACATTCTTCAAAATATCTTCTTTTGTACTAATCAGAACAAAGACTCTCATATAGGTTTGGAACAACTTGAGGGTGGGTAAATGATGACAGATTTTTCATTTCAAGTAAGATTATGACAGGAACGTGAATGAAAAAAAGTGATTACACACGATTTGTGTGGTAGGAACAAACAACAGTTTCCCCTAAACACCTCCACCTTCTGTTCTGCCCTCCACACACAGAGAGAGGGTGAGCACAGGTTTGGAAAATGCCAGATGGTTCTGTAACCTCACATGTCTGTCTGTCTTTCTCTCTCTCTCTCTGTCTTTCTGTCTCTTAGGGAGGTGTCAGTTCCTCGGCCTGCTCATTTCCTCAATGAAACTGTGAGAACAGCGGGTTCCTCGTGCTTGGATGCCCAGTAAAGCATGTGCAGTCTTCCCAGTTTGGAAAGCATGTGGGGCCTTGGCTTGAAGTCGGAAGTTATGTGAAGCTCTTTCCCTACAGGGAGTTTCATAAGCGTTGCTACCTCGTTCCTCTTCATGGCTCTGTCCCTGGTATTCACATGTAGAACTATGTTGAATATATTAAGCCACATTATGCTGACATTTAGACATATATCTTTTGCCTTGGTTTTATTTCCTGCAAGTATATAGAAACATGCCTGATTTAAAGGGATAGTTCATCCAAAAATGAAAATCACCCCATGATTTACTCACCCTCAAGCCATCATAGGTGTATACGACTTTCTTCTTTCAGATGAATACAATCGAAGTTAAAAATGTCCTGGCTCTTCCAAGCTTTATAATTTCTAATATCATTTGGTATCTGTCCCAGGCGCCCAGCTTGTACTTGTTCTAGACGCGACGTGACGCTTCTCGTCCATTGTGCGACCGGCTTTAACAGTCAGAGCACAGGCTTTTTGCTTCCTCTACAGGAGAAAGAGGTTCACAGTGTCTCTGATTTGGTGCACTTCTTCAGCAAAATAAAGGTTTGTACACATTTTATTTCAATTGTAGTCTTTACTATGCTGTAAATTGTATTATTTTATGCAACGCAACATACAGGGAGGAGATGTCAGTCAGCTGCGTCAGCTGCGTCAGCTGCGTCAGCAGCGGTCGTTTCGTATGATGGAAATGCCTTTTGCTTGATTTTATTCGTTATAATACTGAATTTAATTTAATTTGATGTTAAAATATGTTGTCTAATCTCAGTACTGTTTGTTTATGGGCAGGTTATGGAGTCAGTCACGGCATCTTTCAGCTACAAATGAAACGCGAGGCGGCGGTCTGAGGTTTGTAGTTCCACCGGCGGACAGCATCCCATCACTGGCTCATAGTTCAGCGACACACCGGCATGAGAATCGCCACTATTTCGGTGAACAGTGATTACAGAGAATGACTGAATACATTTTTATTAAAATGCTATTTTTAAATGTTCCATTTCTAAAATGCTTGATAAATGAGTTTAAATGTATGTAATATTGTAAACTATGCTGTATTCATCCAAATAAATTCAATTTGTCCTATATTTTTGTCCATGGGTGTTTTTGCTTGATGATAAATGTTCATCTTTTGATTATTGCTATTGCCTCCATAATTCTGTGTGTGATTTTTAATTTCCCATTTTAAGCCAGCAATATAATAGTTTGAAACAGTTGACTTAAATAAAACAACCCAGCATGTGTTCTGTCTGATATTTACCCAGCGTTCGGTTGACAAATAACCCAAGTTGGGTTGTTTTTAACTCAGCATTTTTTAGAGTGTAGTCTCGTGAGAACATTTTTTGCAGCAAATGAAAACCAGTCTCCTCTTGGCTTATACTGAAATCCTCCAACATTTTTCTTTATAAATCCTCGTTTTGTACTTCTAATTTTGTTTTTGCTCTCTTCCGCTTCCGCGTTCATCACTTCTCACTGGAGTTTGCACTACGCCTATGTTGTCCACTAGAGATTAAGCTAGTTTATGATATTGATATTTTTCTTACACAAATGCATTGATTCACTTCAGAAGGCCTTTATTAACTTGCTGGAGCAGTGTGGAGCACTATTTATGATGGATGGGTGCACTTTTTTGCGCTTCATTTTTGGTTATTTCAGGTATTTGGGTATTCGTCTGAAAGAAGAAAGTCATAAACACCTAGGATGGCTTGAGGGAGAGTAAATCATGGAATAATTTTAATTTTTGGGTGAACTATGCCTTTAGGATGTTGATCTTAATGCAATACATATAAACTATGAAAAAGTCTATCTAAAATAAAATAAGTTCTGTTAGTTGCATTGAAATTATAGACTACAATGGCCCCCAAAATTATTTGGACACAAGCCATATTTAAAAGGAGTAGTTCCAGAACAAAATCTGACAGATAATTTACTCACCCCCTTGTCATCTGAGATGTTCATGTCTTTCTTTCTTCAGTTGTAAAGAGATTGTCTTTTGAGGAAAACATTTCAGGATTTTTCTCCATATATTGGACTTCTATGGTGCCCGTAAGTTTGAACTTACAAAATGCAGCTTTAAAGGGCTCTAAATAATCCCAGCTAAGGAAAAAGGGTCTAACCTAGTGAAAAAAAGACAATTTATATACTTTTTAACCTCAAATGCTTGTCTTGTCTAGCTTTGCGATGCACATGTACTCTGTGTAGTCCCGTTCAAGACAGTTAGGGTATGTCGGAAAAACTCTCATTTTCACTAACTTCAAAACTGTCCTACATTGCTGCAGAAGTACCGACTCAGTGTTTACAAAGTGAACATGCAAAGAAGGTCAAACGGCCGTTACAAAAAAAGGTAAAACAGTGATGTAGGACGATTTTGAAGTTGGAATGAGACAGGAGTTTTTCAACATACCCTAAAGCCGGGCTCACACTACAGGATTTTTTCAAGTCTAACCGATTATGAAATCTGGTTGCAGCGCACACATAAGGAGAATCTTTGCAGATATCTTCTCTGAAATCTTAAACTTGCACACACTACAAGATATTATTAAGATTATCATGACGGAGGGATCGCCTCACGTGATCTTACGCAACAGATCGTCATTATAGCAACTAATGTTTACAAATGTTAGTTAGCTGCTAGCAGCTTTATGCACTCACCCGGTATGTTGAAAACCGAGACGATTTCACTGCAGAGCTTTCCTTGCTCCATGCGGTTGTGGTATGTTTTCAACATATTATACAGACAGTGTTAGTACAAAAACATAAGAAGCAGTTTCCTCCATCCCCACTATCCAATGGACCGCACAGCAGCTGTTTTGCGGTCACACATTGGGTGTTGTGAAAGTACTGACGTAATCATCCCGATTTAAAATACTAAATATCTGACATGTTTGATATGATTGGGGCGGCACCGATTTGTGTGAGAGCAGATCGGGAGGTGAAAGATTCGATCTGTGAATGTCTCACATTACCAGATAATCCGTGCTGAACATCAGGACCGATCTAGGTGCTCAACAAGATTTTTGCTCCGATTCAAAATCGGACTAAAATGCTGTAGTGTCTGCATGCGCATGTCAGAGCTAGACAAGACGAGCCTTTGAGGTTAAAAAGTATATACATTGTACTTTTTTTTTTTTTTTTTTTTAGAAAATAACCAATTGTTTTGCTAGATAAGACCCTTCTTCCTCGGCTGGAATCGTTTAGAGCCCTTTGAAGCTGCATTTAAACTCCACTTTAAACTGAGAATGTCCACTGCATGGAGAAATATCCTGCAATGTTTGCTTCAGAAAACATAATTTCTTTAGGACTGAAGAAAGAAAGGCATGAACATCTTGGATGACAAGGGGGTGAGTACATTATCTGTAAATTTTGTTCTGGAAGTAAACTAATACTTTAAACATGTATGAATGTAAAGAAAATATGGCACTTTTTTCAAGCTACTGGTTTCACAATACTTTTACTAAGTTTCCAATCACAAAACAATATATTATTCAAAATTAAGACAGCTGTAAGAATGTCCATGTGAACTTTAGAGGAAATGACTTGAACAAAAGTGCTTTGTTCTGATATAATGTTTAGCATCATTTATTTGGAGACTTAGTTTAATATTTCAGTGTCATTCAGACATTTTAAGTGTTCGAATTCTATATGAGGTCACTTGCCCTCTGTTTTCCTTTTTTAAAACAAAATTAACTCAAAGAGTACTTCATAAAATGTAAAATGTTTAATGTTTTTCAGTAACAAAATCCAGTGAAAGACTTGCAGGCTGACATTTGGAGTAACAGGACTCAGCAGCGACCACAGCATGGATGACAGGTTGCATGAAGTGAGTTCTGTGTGTTTGTGTGGTTTGTGCCACAGCTCTACATGACACAGAAGCAGTTACAAGCATCATCTCTAGCCATGTTGCCCTTTGGCTTAGGTTTAAATGAACTAAAGTTTGAATGTTAAACATTGAAACATTTCCTTAAAGTTTAGACATCAAAACACTGGGAGAAATATCATCAGGAGCTGTTAAAGAACAACGGCTTTAGCCTGCAACAGTTCGTGGGCCTATATACATTATACAATATCTTAATAAATTATATGATCGTTTTCCAAAAATGAACGCCCTGAAATAGAGACATGATCGAAAGCATACGGAACATTTTTCGCAATTCAAAAGTGACACATGAGTTCACCATAACAATAAATAGAAGAGCTTTAAAGAGCTAATTTGGTTCATACAAAATGGATACACTGAAATATCCCCATATTAACTGGGTGACGTCCCTGTGGCTAATGTGGATTGTGCCTTTTATTGCATGTATTCTGTTTCTAGTTCACATTTACTGCATTTTCCTATTGAATGTAGGAAGCTTATGTGCTTGAAATCCAGTGTATTATTAGTATTAGTATTAGTATTATTTGCACTTACACATACACAGTCAAATCCTCAGAGCTGGATCTGTTAACAAAGGTGAATGGTCCAGATTTTATTTGCAAAACAAAGCCTTCATGAGAATCATTGCACATATGCTACAATTGTACCCCTTCTTGTACCTGTTGCTTAAGGAGAGTTTCCTGAATCGTAAAGGGAAGTTACTCCAAAAATACCAGTCCTTTCGCTTCAAGAAAACTAGGGAGAGGCCAAGTATCATGTATCCTCCAGCAAACACGGGATTTCAGATTTCATTTTTTTGTCGTTGTTCTCGTAGCTGTCCTGAGAAAGGAGGAGAGATGGACATTGAAATGCCAACTGGCTCTTACCTCTCTGCAAACTGTCCTCCCTTCCCTCTGGATCCAATCAGGGCCAGGCCTCAGCCCATTCTCTGCCTTCCCGCGATCCCTTTCTTTGCAAATATCGTATTTATCCAGAGGTAGGAAAAAAAAACCCTCTTCGCTATCCGACCTACAGACACACGTTGAGTATTTTCTCCTCCTTGAGGTTTGAAATTCTTTAATTTCTATTTCTAAAGTAAATTTCCACACAGTAGGCATTTTATCTTACATGGCGAAGTGTAGTCCACGTCCACACGTTGGTAACGTCCCTGCAATTTTCCGTGACGGAAAACAAACAGTCCAGAAGTAATGGCTCCTCTGTCCAATAACTAGCACCTCTCAGTATACAGAAGTGTGAAGCAATAAAAACAACATTCCTTAATTTATAAAAGGCTGCAACTTGTCCTTTGAAATCAATTCCTGAAGTGTCTGGAGTTGTGAATCCGTTACGCATGCTGCTGCAAAACAACAGGAAAAAAAGGAAAAAAAAAAAACAACAGGCAGCAGACACATGCTCATAGTTTCTCTGATGCTGTTTTCTTGAGGTTTCTCCTTTGTCTATCTGTACTGAGGTGAGCCTGTGCTGTCGTCGGACAGAAGCCCGTCCAGGTCGTCCTCCTCAAAGCCGTGAAAGGTGGACGCCTCGCTTTCTGACGTGTCGCCGAACATGTCCAGGACTCCGCCCGTCCTCCTCTTCGCCCTGGTCCCACCGACGCGATCAGCTGACATGCATGACGGACATATCAGCATCACAGTGGAAACACACACAAGTAACACTGCAGTCAGCTAGGACTCACACTCCTCTGAGCTTTGGACAACTTGCAGTCTTTGCTGTTACTCATACATTAAGCGAATATGTGCTTATCACTGCTTGTAGATTAACGTTGCGGCGCATTAATAGCTGTAAGTGAATCGTGAATCATTTACAGGGATTGATTACCCAAAATGAACATTCTGTCATTATTTACTCACTGATTGACGGAACACAAAGTCATACCCGTTTTGAGGTGAATGACAGAATTTTCATTTTTGTGTGAACTATCCCTATAAAAAAATTTCTGTTTGTTTGTTTTACTGAAGAATACATCATTTGGTCTCTCCCTGTTCTTGCTATACCATTCGATTATGAGAAGGCAATGAATCACACAGCCAATAAAAAAAAACAAAAAAACATAAGGAATGGAAGCATATGAGCAAAATAAATATGAGGATATTTTGCGCACATGAACTGAAATAACTGATAGTGCCCTAAAAAGTTTTGAGCATGTTAATATGGGATAGTTAACCCATTCAAGGTCATCTGCTAGCAAAAGCACTTGTGTAAAATAAAAAATGCAAAACACAAGCACACAAAAAGGCCACATCACATATAAATGCTCATTCTCAACACTGCAGGATTTGGCTCACACATCTATACTTGCAAACACAATGCACATTCTAAATGCAAGCGTGGGATTATATTGTTTTTCATTCAAAAATTCTATTTTTTTGAAGACCATGTGGATTGATTCGGTAACTATACAGAGCAAATGTTCTCAGGTCTACCGTCTTAAAAACTTTTCATGTCAACCTAAGCAGTCTAAATTAGATGCTTTTGGACTTTGTAGTCTTGGCATCAGCCATGAAAAACGGCATGACGTAACGGTTTCTTCTGTTTCGATTGAATCCCATGACACTTCCGCAGCAGTTTCACAGAATTGCACCTGCTTTTCCTTTCAACTCTTATGAAAATGAACTGTGATCTAGCCTTGGTCAAAACAGATGTAGCAGAAAATTAATATCAACTAGATCATAGAGGGTTTTTACTTAAATGTCTTTTGTATGGCAACCAAATAATCTTAGCAGTACAACTGACCAAATATTATTTCTAAGAGTGTTTTTGTTGCACAAAAGATATTTAAGTAAAAAAACTTATATAGTAATTGTTAATCTTCTCATTGCACATCCAAAAGTTATCAAAAGCAGTGCAACTGTTCTTTTCATATTGAGGTCTTTGTATTACGTTACTGATTACATTTTTAGTTCATAAGCAGTGCTGTCAAATTAGTGCATTGACGTAGGTGAATAATTTTTCCAGTTTAACAGCGTTCAAAATATTTAACGCAGTTAATGCAGGGGTGGGGCTAGAGTTGGCCAGCCTACTCACAACTGCTTCTGTCTCTTTTTTCTTGACAAGATGTGCATTTATTTAGTTGCAGAATGTCTTCACGACCACGGGAGACAAACGAGCGCGGGAAAGGTACAGGCAATGGCGGAGCCAGAGATCTGACATCAGATTGGCCACTCCGGGTGCCACCCCAGTAATTAACATGCTACTGTTTCATTTTTTTTGTTTATTCGTAGTAAAAGCAGCATTTATTTTAGGCTCGAACTCAAGGATGCGACGCGTATTGTGCTCCTCTGTGTTCAAGCGAGGCAGGAGTGCATTCTCAACTATATTAGCATGAAATAAACATCGAATGCACATCCGATCCATGCTGATCCATTTACTCACCCCCTTGTCATCCACGATGTTCATGTCTTTCTTTCTTCAGTCGTAAAGAAATTGTGTTTTTTGAGGAAAACATTTCAGCATTTTTCCCCGTATAATGGACTGATATGGTGCTCCGATTTTAAACTTCCAAAATGTAGTTTAAATGCGGCTTCAAACGATCCCAAATGCGGTTGTAAGCTTTCCCAGTCGAGGAAGAAGGGTCTTATCTAGTGAAACGATCGGTTATTTAGATTAAAAAAATAAAATTTAAATACTTTTTATTCTCAAACATGCAAAAAAGATCAAACACCCTTAACAAAAAGGTAAAACAGCGATATAGGGCGATTTTGAAGTTGAGGGAGAACATGAGATGGGAATTTTTCGACATACCCTAACTAATCTTGAACAGGAACAAAAACAGTCCAGGCAGACTAAGACAAGACGAGCGTTTGGCATTAAAAAGTATATAAATTGTATTATTTTTGATTAAAATAACCGATCATTACGCTAGATAAGACCCTTCTTCCTCGGCTGGGATCGTTTACAACCACATTTGGGATCGTTTGAAGCCACATTTAAACTGCATTTTGGAAGTTCAAAATTGGGGCACCATAACAGTCCATTATATGGAGAAAAATGCTGAAATGTTTTCTCAAAAAACGGATGGATGGCAAGGGGGTGAGTAAATTACTTGTAAATTGTTGTTTTGGAAGTGGAGTTCTCCTTTAGTAATGTAAAGATAGAACGTTATTATAAAACATGGTAGGCCTTTAATACTTGTATACAAAGTTATTGTTACCTCAACAGTGTTCCTGTATAGGGTTCCCTGTATAGTTTAGTTTAGAAAAATTGAGAAAAAATAACATACTTAATCGCAGGCCTGTTCATTATTTCTGAATAATTCTCACTCCAGGCTGAACTCAAAAGCTGGCAGCTCTGTTTTAAGTAAGCTGAAGTTTTAGGTTTCCTGAACAACATTTACAAAAATATTAATTGCTCAAAAAAAGTTGCCCTGTTTATCATCATCCCAACATTTGAAGTTACAGTGTGTTTAACTAATGTGGGGTAATATGAAGTATGTAATCGTAGGATTTATTCATGCTTTTTTAATGCCAGGTTGGAGTAATAGACTGATTTTCTTACATGGTTTATGAACCCCCTGAATTAGCCTTGGCCACCCCATCTATAAAACTCTAGCTCCACCACTGGCTACAGGTGATGAGAGAGCTTCAGTACAACAACAGTGAACTTCAGTCAGATGAGATGTTGTCAGGCCAAATGTCAGTAAAAACCAATTTATCTGTTCTGTCAGCCATTATACTGTGCTCGTAGCACGCGCGCTTCAGTTGCATGCATAAATACGTCAGCGCACGCTGTAGACTATCATTTCTTATTAAAGCGTGAAACTACGAGCATGCGTTCAGCAGTGGCAGCTCTTAAAGTAATAGCAGCCAAATAACCTAATAACCCAGCTGCTGTGATGTATGTTATTCAAAGAACAAAAGAAAAAAGAGCAAATCAATAACTTTTGTAGCTTCAAGGATTCATCTATATTTAATTAAGTATTTAGTGTCTGATAACTGTATTTAATTTTCTGTATTTTTTTTACTTGCTGAAAGGGCACAGTTAAATAATGGGTTTATGTGAAGATTGTTTTCTTCACTTCATTTAGAAGTTGCTATTTAATAAATGTTCAAATTGATAGCTTTCAATTATACTATATTGTTGAATGGCTATAGTCAATGGTTAAACATTATTGCTATCAGTGATTAGGGTTGGGTATTGTTAGAATATTATCAATTCCGATTCCGATTCTGTTTGTCGGTTCTGTTTATCGATTCCAATCGATAAATCGTTTTCGATTCCAGTGCGAATAAAAGATGATATCAAGCATATTTATTCTGTTTCATTTTTTGCTAAGCATTTAGTTGCAGCTAAATACCATGAACAAAAATCCAGGCTACAAAAAAACAAGATTCACTTAAGAGCTGTTTGCAAAATAGAGCTGCGTGATTCTGGATAAATTGGGTTGTTGTTGATGTTTTTTTAAATGGAAGTTTGATGTTCTCTTAC
>JAHKKF010532104.1:6183-16794 GCA_019740295.1 Labeo calbasu
TAAGATTCACTATTAATCTAGCTTGCGCTAACTGCTTTGACAAGGGGCGTGGCAGTACTGAAACGCCGTCTAAGCTGTTCACCAATCGCAACGCAGTGGGACAGCTAACCAATCACAACACATTTCCTTCATTAAAACCGGAACTAATCAAGCCATTAGTGCCAGTCTGGGAGAAATGTATTGTAATAATGAAAATTATGTTAAAAATAATGCGTTTTTCGACCACCAAGCATGAAAGCATGTTCTAGTTCACCCCCAAAACAAAATCAAAACTTTGAAAAAGAGCATAATAGGACCCCTTTAAATTTGGGCAGAGAATGACATTTTAAAAATTTGCATGTTTATCACACAAAGCTAATCAATCTGAAACTAAAAGAAAAACAAAGATGATATGGAACAACATGAGGTTGAAGATGTGTCATGACCAGGATAGCGGCATATTTCATTTTTGACACAGTGAAAACGAGGAATGAATACTGTTGTTTAACAACATGCCAATTGTACGGATCTTTACAAAAAAGCTCTCAGTAGACAAGTTGTGCATTCTTAAAGTTACTGATCCTATATGCTTATATATATATATATATCCACAGCCTCATTTTCATCCATATAAAATTCAATATGCCTATTAGATAGTTAGCTCCACATGACACCTTGCCCTCCAGGCATAATTATACAGTAACTGTCAACACCTACTGAGTGGGTATCTCTTTAACATGCAAGACAAGCCAAGAATGGAAGGATAAAGGCTTTAGAAATCAAGGAAAATCACTCTAACAGAGCAGACTGATGTTGGGAGGGTTACCCTCTGCTCTGGGTCCACTTCAGAGTCAGCGGATGGCGCTGAGGTGGTTTTAGGTGGCGGAAGGGTGGAGGCATGTGATGTGGGGGGTGGAGGTGCCATAGCTTTGGTTTTAGGTTGGGCAGACACAGTCGCAGTGATATCACCATCTACACTATTACTATGTGAACACTCTGTGGGCGGGGCTGGAGCCGTTGCTTTGGTTTTTGTCTGTGCGGTTGCTGATAGTGTTGTCAGGCGGTTGGTTTGAGGGTGGTGTGTGGGTGGAGGGGGTGCCCTGCTCTTAGGTTTAGACTGTGTGGAAACAGGAGTGGAGGATGATGCAACCATTTGTGCAGGTAAGACGGAGGCCTGCGCTGAGTGATGCTGCTAAAACAGAAGTTAGGTGCAACATTTGGACAAAAAAAGTACCATAATGAAAATTACTACATAGCATTTCCCAGATGATTTATCTTAAATCCACAAGAAAAAAAACAGCAAATACAAACCATTTACTTCCATAATGTGAAATCATCTGTTTGGATTTGATTGAATCATGGAAAGTGTGTTCAGAGTCAGACCTGAATCTGAGTTTACAGTAGATTATTTCCAGAACTGTTCATGTAGCAGTTACCTGTTGTTGAGCAGTAAAGAAGGCTGTATTTTGCTGCTGCACAAAAAGCTGTGCGTGTTGGGGTGTGGTCTGGGGTGGAGAGGGAGTGGCCTGCATTGGAGTGGGTGTGGCTTGTTGCTGATTGACATGAACCTGTGATTGGGCAACAGGCTGGGAAGCCATGTTAACACCTGTAAACCAAAAGAAAAACAGAATAAAAACACAACATTAAAAAATAAAACACACATTACAAACTGTGCCCACAAATTAATATTTTTTGTTATGATATGTAATTTGCTCCCTTGTTTTAATTAAGTTAAATCATGGTCACAATTAAACTAGAATGAGGGAAGTAATTAACAAGTTGTCGGAACTGGGAAAACTTTCTCAGTGAAAAACAGTTAAAACTAAAGATGTACAATGTCCATTAATGTTTTGTTTTCCAGTAAAATGTATTCAGTATCTGTCAAACATTCCTAGTCCACTGCTATTAGAATATGCCTATATACATAGCAAGTCAGCTTATTTAAAAAAAAACTAAGATGTAATTGCTTTTTTTCTACTATCTATTAGCTATTATTCTGCATTTTTAGTAATTCTACACAACAAGTTATTGTAAGATCAACAAACTTTGAATATACATAAAATTGTATGTAAAAGTATCTTATGCTCACCATAGCCACATTTATTTGATCAAAAATACAGCAAAAACTAAGATTGTGAAATATTATTACAATTTACAATAAGTTTTTTTTTGTTCAAGTGTGACCCTGGACCATAAAACCTGTCATAAGTAGCACAGGTATATTTGTAGCAATAGCTAACAATACATTGTTTGGGTCAAAATTATGGCAAAAATCATTAGGATATTAAGTAAAGATCATTTTGTAAATTTCCTACTGCACATATATAAAAAAAAAATTATATTAGTAATGTGCATTGCTAAGAACTTGAAGTGGACAACTTTAAATGCAACTTTTAATATTTTCTCCATATTTTAATTTTTTTTTGGCACTCTCAGATTTCAGATTTTTGAATTGTTGTATCTCAGCCAAATATTGTCCTATCCTAACAAACTAAACTTCAATGGTAAGCTTACTTATAATGTATAATGCATGATGTATAAATCTCAATTTCAAACAACGTACACTTATGACTGGTTTTGTGGTCCAGGGTCATAAATATATTTTAAAATGTAATGTATTCATGTGATGATAAATCTTATTATTAAAAAGATTTCTTATTACCAGTGTTGAAAATTGCACTGCTTAATATTTTTGTAAAAACTGTGATGCACTTTTTCAGGATCTTTTGAACAGAAAAGAACAGTATTTAAAATGCAATTTTTTTGTAACATTATAAATATTTTTACAGTCATTTTGATCAAGTTCCATATCAAAATCTTTGATAAATAAAAGTATGAATTTTCTTAAAAAAAGAAAATATTAATTCTCATACCCGTCAACCCCCCCGTTTTTCCTGGGATTTTCCTGTATTTTACCATTCTATCCCGCTATCATCCCATTTAAATATTTTCCCGTATTTCTCCCGTACTTTTAATCTTTCTATAAAAAAAATCCCACCAAGCGTATTTTATATGTTACAATTGCCTAACCTTATTTATATGAATAACCACATCAGCATATTCCAAGGTATTCCAGTTGCCAGCAGTGTTGGGGAAAATTACTTTTAAAAGTAATGCATTACAATTTTGCGTTTCTCCCTGAAAAAGTAACTAATTATGGTACTTTGTTACTTTTTATGGAAAGTAATGTGTTACGTTACTTTTGCGTTACTTTTTAAATCTGGGCAGGGCTTCCTTCTGTGTTTTTAATATAAAACAACTGTACTGTAAAAGCCCTTTTACACCAAAAGTGAAATGAATTCACCTCAGGCTAAAAGAAAAGTACATTTATGTAGGAGATCACTCTTCAGCTATACAAAAATGAAGCACAAATGTTAGTTTACTAAAGTAATTTTTGCCTATTAGTATAGTTGAATTGCATCATCGAAGGTCAGCAGCAAAGACACTGATTAATAAAACGGGATTAAATACATAAAGGATATTTGTTTTATTTAACATATTTAATTATTGTAGAGTTACGTCATAATCTGAGTTTGCATTTCACTGTTTTTATTCATTTTGAGGAATAATGAATCTGTTTTTGTGAGTGAGATGAATTAATGCATGTTCACATTTAGTCTAAAATACAGTAACATCATGTTTACTCACAATTTCCTGACAGGAGACTTAATCAATAAATGGGGAAAAAAGTAAATGGCGTTACTTATTTGAAAAAGTAATGCGTTACTTTACTAGTTACTTGAAAAAAGTAATGTTATGACATAACTCACGTTACCCCCAACACTGGTTGCCAGATCTTGTATGAAACCCCTTTTCCCGTTTTTGGGACCCAAATGTTGACAGGTATGCTCAAACTTAAGAAACTGGAAATTTTGTTTAGGGTTTCCATGCTAACATTCATAACCAGAATATGACTAAATTCAGGTTAAAATAGGAAATTGTTTCCTTATGTTACTTCAGCCATTGACTTCATTTAAATCCAGGTTACATCCAGGTGGCTGGCATAAAAAGATCAACAAACCACAATCAGTTTTCACATTTTATTTGTCCTGTGAATTCCTTTTCTGTCACGTTGTGCTCAAATCAAACTGGTCCAAAATCCAGAACACACTGCTATATAGTAAAAATATGGCATTTGAATTATCAGTGAAATTACTTGATGAAAATTAAACTTGTCATCCTAAATTCAGACATGGTGTTACTATCCAGACCCAGATAATCTGGTGCTAAAACATTACAGCATGATAACAGTACACCAGGATATTCATTATCAATGAGACATGTAGGACTTTAATTAGCATTGACTTCAGAAATAGGAAGTGAAATGACAGCTCAGTAGGATTGAATGTGTCAGGGGCTCAATAGCTCAGGCTCATTAGTGAGGTTTTAAAAGCTCTCTGTAATGACACAATGATTGAACCAGTGGGAATACTCGAGCCGTGTGTGTCAGCCAAAGACACGTGTCGGTCAATACAACGTGTGAAGCGTCGTCAGGGGACGAGAGGAAAAGTGAAAAAAAGAAGACTGAAGCTACACATATGAGTTTGTTACAGTGGAGACGCATAGTGTTTGAATTTGGATGAAGGCTGACAAATGAACACTCACTGATTGGCTGGCTGGGTCCTGCAGGTGCATTGGCTCTTTTGCGAGGGGTGAGGGCTGGCTGAATGGGCAGGATGCCTGGGAGTGGTTGAGCTTGGCCAGCCTTTGGACGCTGACGTGGCGCTATGGACGTCTCAGTCGTGGGGATTGGATCAGTGAGCCTGAATTAGGAGAAAAGTTCAGAACTGCCACTATATAAAACACTATATGCATCCTAAAACTAAATTCATTTCAAACATCTGAGAACACACAGATTAATGAAAGTCTCACCTGGCTTTGTTTTGACTCTTCTTGGCCACGGCTTCACTGGCTCGGATCGGCTCAGGGAGTTTTGCTGGAATGGGTGAATTCTAATAGAAAAAGAGGAATATTATCACAATTATTGTTACATTTATGTTCTGCTTTCTTCCGTCTTCTTTGTTTCGCCGTTTGACCCAGTTTCTCTGTCTAATTACTTAATTCACTTGTTGTTTAGTTAATTATCTAATTTGCTTCAGTGTATTTAAGGCCTTCAATTCCCGGTCCAGTCCCCATCGTTTGTGCTTTGCTCAGTGTTTCGTAGTGTTGGCTGGTTATTTAGATTATCTTCTTTTGTCTTCTCTTATAAACCGTGTTTTATTTGGTCTGTTTGTGTCTCACTTAGACTTAACATTATATTGGTACATTTCAGTCAACGTGAAACATTCATTCCAGTGAAACAGAAAATTCAACACACATATGCCCACAAAAAAATCATTTAGTTCATTAAAATAAAGCTAAAATAAAATAAAAATAAACATTAGATAAAACTTAGAAATATTATCTTGGCAACTAACTCAAATAAAAGGTTTAAAATGACTAAAATAATTTAGTTCATTGAAATAAAGCTGAAACTAAATAAAATTAACTGAAAAGAAATCAAATAAACTGAAAATAAAATGTTTAAAATTGCCAGAAAAAAAATACAGTTAAATATGAATATAAATGACTAATAAAAAACGACAAAAGAACATCAAACTTGAACTAAAGTTTTTAAACTAAAAACGGAAAATATAATAAAGCAAATTCATAATATGAATAAATACTGTAATAATATAAACACCACCAAAATACTGTTATTGTACATGAAGAAAGTAGATTGTGTCAGTTTTGATTTCAGGTTGACTTGTTTGTTTTTATAAGTTAATTAAATTATTTAAGTTATTTAATCATTTAATTTGTATTACCATTTAATAGAGTTGTTAAAGGAGAAGTCCACTTCCAGAACAACAATTTATAAATGATTTACTTCTTGTCATCCAAGATGTCTTTCTGTCTTTGGTTGTAAAGAAATTATGTTTTTTCAGGAAAACATTTCAGGGTTTTTCTTCATATAGTGAACTTAAATGCAGCTTCAAAGGGCTCTAACGATAGGTCATTTTTGTCGAAAAATAAAAATGTGTATACTTTTTAAGCACAAAACCTTGTGTAGCACAGGCTCTGGGATGCGCGTCCATGATGCTACGAATTAGTGATGGGTAGTTCTTGAATGATTCTTTCATTTTGAACAAATCTTTAATGTGACTCGGGAAGAACGAGTCGTCTCTGGGAATGATTCGTTCAGTCACGCATACGCAACATCCTATTAGGTTCTGTACTGGAATTAGTTCACCTGTTTCGAGTCTTCGGGTTTTTCAAGTCGTTTGTTCATCTTATGGGGCTGTTACATGATGAACAAACAACTCAAACCCGAAAACTTGTCAGATAAGAGGTGAGGTGAGCTAATCAGAGACTAAAAGACATAGGTAAACAATGAATTAATATTTTCTGTTTCTTATAGCATTATAGTTTTGTCTTGTTTGTAGTGTGATCAACGTTTGTGTAAGCAGTAGATGTGTTAGGGAAGTAACACGTAACATTTTAATTATATTTTGCTAAAGTGAACAAAATGACTCTAAAAAAGATTTGTTCATTTTGCTGAACGAGACTCAAAGGTTCGAGTCGGTAAAATGATCCAAACTTCCCATCACTTGTACCTTTTGGTTTGTAAACAGCGTTTACAAACTTACTTGCAGTTTCTTAGTCTTTGCACGTTCGTTTTGTAAACACTGGGTCTGTAGTTCCGCGTGACCTTTCGACGTGATTCGATAGTACGTAGCGTCGTGAACGCGCATCCCAGAGCCTGTGCTACACCAGCTTTTGTGTTTAAAAAAAGTATACAAATTTAGAGCCTTTGAAGCTGCATTTAAACTACATTTTGGAAGTTTAAAATCAGGGCACCATTGAAGTCCATTATACGAAGAAAAATCCTGAAATGTTTTCCTCAAAAACCATAATTTCTTCACGACTGAAGACAGAGAGACATGAACATCTTGGATGACAAGGGGTTGAATAAACTATTTGTAAACTGTTGTTCTGGAAGTGGACTTCTTTAATTTGTAATACCATTTAATAGAGTTGTTAAACACAGAGATGGTTTCGTACCACTTTTTTTGTCAGTGTCACATCCTATGAAATCGTCATTCTAAGTGCATAATTTAATTTCCATGAATGTGTAAAAATAAGTTAAGATGACATTATTAACATTAGCATTAACAACAAAAGATATGCTTGAGTTGTCACAAGCACAAATGCATAATGAAAGCACTTTCATTAGCTTTAATATTTATTTAAAGATGCAGCCTGAGCCAAACATCCCTACGTCAGAAAAACTTGCAAAGAAATACTGAAAAAACCTGTCTTTACGGAGGTCATTCCTGTATTGAACTCTAAACGGCATTTGCGGGTGTCAATGTTAATATGTCTTTGATCACGACTCAATGCTTCCATTATACTATCAATACTGCTCAAAGCGGGAGGGGCTACTGGATCTGGGCCAGCTGGCAGCCATGAGCGACATTCCACTTCCTCTGCTGTTACGTGCAAGCACTTACGATATCTACTGAAAGGGATAGTCATGAATTAAACATAGATTAAGTAGTATGCGCTGGAATAAAGGACAAAAACACTGTAGAGTGTGACAGGAAAACGGGTGAGAAGATCAGGGCAAATGCACATGGAAGCTTTGGTAGTTCTATATCACAGGAGAAGGGGAGAGAGAGATCTTAAGAGTGTGAATGAGCAGATCTTACGTGGATATTCTGTACGGGGCATTCTTTTCGTGCCAGTTTAAAGGCGAAATATGACACCTGGTAGATATCTGGCCTTATGTCAGGGTCTGGCTCCAGCATGTAACCTGAGATAAGAAAAATTATGTTTTTTAAAAAATAAATCGTAAGTGTACAGGTGAAAAATTGTGGAAAAAAAAAAAAAAAATCATAATTTTAGTGTCTCAGAGAATGCAAATGATTTTTATTAAAATTATTTTTTTTTTCTTTTTTGTTATATGTTAAATAAATAAATAAACACCTTGAGTGATGTATATATAATAAATATATTTTCTAATATTTTAGAATATTGTCAATTATTCCTTACTCATAACACATAATAAACATTATAAAAAAAAAACCTACTTTTCTATAGTTGTAATATTTGGTGTTCAATATTTTTATGCTACCAAGGTTGAATTTACTTGATCAAAAATACAGAATAAATAGTCATACTCTGAAATATTATTATTAAAATTAATAGTATTATATTATTATTCCATTTTAATATATTTTAAATAATTTACAATTATTTTAAATAATTTTCAGCATCATTACTCCGGTCTTCAACGTCACATGATCCTTCAGAATCATTCCAATATGCTGATTTGCTCAATAAATATTTCTAATAATTATCAGAGTTGGAAAACAGTTATTTGCATAATATTTCTGTGGAAACTGTGCTGCATTTTTTTTTTTTTCAGAACAAATGCATTTATTCATTTATTTTACATTTACCTGAAACAGAAATATTTTACAAAATTATAAACAGTTAGACAGTCTTTACTGTCACTTTTAATCAATTTATTGCATCCTTGAGGAATAATTAAATAATAAATTTACTGATCCCAAACCTTTAAACCTTTAAAATGCATATTATTATTGTTATTTAAAAATATTTAAAACTATGATAATCTAAACAAAGAGTGAAATAAACAAACTACTTTAAAATTTAGTTTATGAAAATGTATTCATTAATTCATTTAAAAATGATGACTGCCCCCATTTTTTCTATCAAGTTTATGGCCTAATAACGCTTTTATTAAACTATAAATTCACACTTGTGAACAGAATATTTTTTGGACATTACTTCCAATCAAGCTGTCATTTTTGCCAAATTATGCAAGTATGGTAACATTTGAGATTAGGGAACACTATTCACTATTAACTAGTTGTTTATAAGCATTCATGTTACTAGAATATTAGCTATTTATTTGTATCTAGAAACACATATTTAATGTCTTATTCTGCATGAGAGATGAGCAATCATCTGAACTTACGGATGAGACAGTGCATGTCGTGCGAGTAGCGGGAGTTGTCTGGGATGGTGAAGCTGCCATCACAGATGGCCACCTGACTCTCTCCAAACGGCAATGTGAAATAGCACAACTTATACAACAAGCAGCCCAAAGCCTGAGGACACAGACACGCAAGAGTTGTTAAACATCCTTTGTGATGTTTAAAAATGATATGCATATTCACCAGTAATCAACTACAGAGAGAAAAGCTTTGGCTGCTACTGATATACACTGTTTCTGCCTGTTTTTGTCAACTTAATTTTGACTCACCCATATATCTGCTTTAGTAGTGATAACTTTGCCCCCATATAGATTCACCATTTCTGGGGCCCGGTACGAAAGAGTAGTGTACCTAAAAACACACACACGGGGTATTAGATTCAATTTATAAAACCACATGCTTGTATAATAAATGAACAAATGCTCACTTCTTGATTTCTTCTTCCACAGACGCCACACCTTCTGTTTGTGGATTCTGGGAGCGGTTAATGGCACTGCCAAAATCACACAATACATAATGTCCTCTGTCATGGAGCAAAATGTTCTCCACCTAAAAGAGACACAAAGAGAGGACACGCATTTGTGCTACAGTAGGTTATGCCCTAGTTTTTGTAAAGCTGAACTGAAATAGTATTCTAAACACCAAAATGAGCTCGAAGACAGGTAAATTGTAAAAAGGGTATAAACATAAGCAAAAAAGTCATATATTAAATGAACAGTTCTCTTAGTACATTTCAAAATATTACAATTTGGGGCATCAAGACATGTTACACCAGGTTGGACTCAATAGAAACATCTTTTGAAGCTTGACAAAGACTTGTTTCTATGGAAGCCTATTTCTGGCACTGAATAAAAAATAAAAAAAGGTCATTTTTTATCTCACAATTCAGATTTTTTTCTTGCAATTTGAGTTTATATCTCACAATTATGACTTTTTTCTCAGAACTGAGAGATATAAACTTGCAATTCTCAGAACTGCGTGATGTAAAGTCACAACTACGAAAAATAAAGTCAGAATTGTGAGATATCTGAGCAATGGGGATTTATATCTTTCACTTTTTTTTCTTTCAATTCCGATTTTTCTCACAATTTTAAAATATTAACTCTGAACATATATTCTGACAATTCTGATTGTAAAAGTCAGAATGTTATAAAGTCATAACTGTTATAAATGTATAATTGTAAGATATAGACTAAAAAAAAAAGTCAGAATTGCGAGATATGAACTCACAATTGTAAGAAAATTGTTTATATCTATTAATTATTTATTTCTCAGAATTGCATGATGTAAAGTCGCAATTGCGATAAACAAAGTCAGAATGAGAATTGAGCAATGAGAGTTCATGTTTCAATTCTGACTTTTTTCCTGCAATTCTTGCCTTTTTCTTTAGAATTGTGAGACATTAACTCACAATTCCAAGTTATAAAGTCCAATTCTAAGACTCTTTCAAGTTCATATCTCACAATTCTGATTTTATAAGTCAGAATCACGAGATATACAATTCTCTACTTTGTTTAAATTTAATCCTTAATTCTTTACAATTCTGACTTTCTTTCTTAGAATTGTTAGTTTATATCTTGAAGTTCTGACTTTTTTTTCTCATAATTACAAGTTTCTATCATGCAAT
>JAHKKF010532106.1:0-39842 GCA_019740295.1 Labeo calbasu
CATGTTTTCATATCCATTTTCCAAAAATCTAAATAAATTGAAGTGCATACTGTGACGTTATACACAAATTCGTACACTAATGTGCCCATCACAGGACTTTACTTCAGCCTATGTTTTATATAAACAAAACAAAGAGACTTTCAAGGAGAGGTGTGTGGAAGCTTTCCAAATAGTCTGAAATTCAAGGTTTTCGCTTCATATCAATCAGATTAGAAGTAACTAGTAACTAGCTACTTGAGTAGTTTTTCCATCAGATACTTTTTTACTCTTACTCAAGTAACTATTGGGATTGTCACTTTTACTCTTACTTGAGTACAAATTTTGGGTACTCTACCCACCTCTGCTAATAAGGCATTCATGTATATGTATGTGTGTGTTTTAGCAGATTTCCAGCATATTTTAACATGTTGCTAGCAAAGAAAACATCCTAGGAACCACTTTAGAAACCACCCAGGATGCCTTAGCTACATGCTAATGAATGTAGTAATGGAAATAGCACCCTAACATGTTAGCATTAGCATCTGATATTCTCTGCAGCAGTGTGACTCACAGTGTCAGGGTCTCTTTGGACCTCCATGAAGGCCGAGTACTCCAGCATGCGGAGTTTAGAGGAGGCAATGGTCCGGTCCTGCCACACAGGCACGGCAGTGGCGCTCGGGGGGTGCGGGGTGGGTAACTGCTCATAACCTGTGGAGAAAACATGCTGGTTTAGGCCGGGTTGTCAGTGTGAGTTCACTAGGGTTTATATAATCCCAGTACTGCTCTTACTTGATATGGGTGTCGGCAGTGGAGGCTGAAGGGTGGAGTACGCACTCGGTGCAAAGGGTTTGATGCTAGAAAAATAAAGAGAAAGATCAACAGCAGGCTCTCACAAGAACACTGAGATCAGATCAGATAATACTGAGATCAGAAATACTCACTCCTGAGAAGGTCCAGGCTGTCCTGGGATGGGGCCAGGCCAAAACTAGACAACAAAACAAATAGACAATGTGAGTTTGAAGTTTACATTGGAGAATTGGTCAAAAGAGTGTGATTTTGACTCTGAACTGACCCGGGCTGTAGGGGGGTAGGGGTGCTGAGGAAGAGGAGGCAGCTGACTCTTCATCACACTGGCAGAAACGATCTGAGCCGAGGAAAGAGCGGCCATGTTCTGCAGGGCTTTGTCTTTGGAAGCCTGATCCTGAGAAAGACACAAAAACTTGTTACAAACTACTTTCACTGGAGGGAGAAGTGAACTATTTGGAATAAATCCTGAATTGAAAGAAACTTTCCTAATACCACATCTAAGATTCATTTCTATATTGTAATTGTTTAAAATAATACAAATATATTATTAAATTATAAATGTGACTCTGGACTCTGGTCTTAGGTAGCGTGGGTATATCTGTAGCAATAGCCAATACATTGTATTGGTCAGAATTATAGATTTTTCTTTTATGCTAAAAATCATTAGGATATTAAGTAAAGATCATGTTCCAAGATTTTTTTTACTGTAAATATATCAAAACTTAACTTTGATTAGTAATATGCATTGCTAAGAACTTCATTTGGACAACTTTAAAGGTGATTTTCTCAGTATTTTGATTTTTTTTTTGCACCCTCAGATTCCAGATTTTTAAATAGTTGTATCTCGACCAAATATAGTCCTATCATAACAAACCGTACATCAGTGGAAAGCTTATTTATTCATTATATGACTATATTATTTATTATATGATGTATAAATCTCAATTTCCAAAAACTGACCCTTATGACACGTTTTGTAGTCCAGGGTCACAAATGTTTAAATTATATTATACTATATTATATTATATTATATTATATTATATTATATTATATTATATTATATTATATTACATTTTTACTAGTTTTTACTAGTTTTTAATTAATAACCTACATTGTATTACAGTAATATTAGGTTCCAAAGAAAAGTTAAATGTATTTATTATTATTATTTATAATACCAATAAATAATATACTTTATTTTTAGCATACTTTTAATAAATATGCAATGTTTATGAAAAGCAGACTTTAGAGATACATACTTTACCACTCAAAGGTTTGAGGATCAGTTTTTTTTTTTTTTAGGAATCAATACTTTTAGTAATAACAGTAGAGACTTTGACTTGATTTCATATGAAATACTTATTATTTTTTCAAATCCTGTTCTTTTTAACTTTCTAAGAATTCAGAAAAAATGTATCATGGTTTCCACATTAAGCAGCACATGTGTTTAATGTGTATAATAAAAATATAACAATAAAAACATATTAGAATTATTTCTGAACGATCATGTAACACTGAAGACTGGAGTAATGATAATGAAATCCTGCTTTGCATCACAGAAATAAATTTTAAAATATATTACAAATGGAAAAAAGACATTTGTAATAATATTTCAAAATATCACTGTTTTTACTATATATTTGATCAAATAAAATCTTACTGATCCCAAACTTTTGAACAATAGTGTAATTTTAGTACAAGATCTGCATGCTAAACTAAATGGTTTAGACAAACATGCAAAAATCATGCTTCGAAGTGCACGTGTTGCATGATATTATGCTTGCATTTGAATCCAGCCACCCAAACAAAATACAATATTATACAGAAAACTCAAACAGCATAAACATTCACTGCAAGTAAAGGCAGTGCCATTCAGTTGACAGACAAAAAGACAAAGAATAAAGGTGACAGAAATCTGAAAGTGTCCCAACCAAGAAAATTGTGACAGATAAACTGTTTCATGAATGCAATTTAAATCATCTTTTAGAGTGAAGTAAAATCTCACAATTAATGGCACTGAATAAAACACTTTCAAAATACTTTGTTCTGACTTTGCAGCGTTCCGAGTTCGCAGCTATAACAAACAAATATTTAAGCCAAAACTAAAATGGAGAACAGCAGTAGTGGTTGCTAAATTCATCCAAACTGTGAGACGGGTGACACTGGCAGCCAAAGCACTGAACTGCGCAAACTGAAGCACAAATCAGCGAAAGCTGAGCGTCTGCAGGCGTCTGTGCGAATAAAGCTCTGCGAGCAAAGCAGACGGCAAAACATTTCACTTACCAAGTTCATGGCCTAAAATTGAAAGGAAGAGAAACTGTTAAAAACGCTGATGAGACAAATAGATCAGATGACACACTGATCAAATGACTCTGAGCAGCACAGTTGGACTGAGAGCCCAGTGCTTTCTCTCTTCTGACGCTGTATGTTTAGATATCACACAATAGTGTTCTCTTCAGCTTCTCCACTGAAAAATAACTCCTAATTGCTGCTTATTTCACTAAAGCAATGACCTCCTTATAAGAACAATCATAGTTCTCCATTTTACGTTAAGGAAGTCATGCATTTACTTCCTCCCTCACCAAACTCAGCTCACGAAGTCAAATCATTATTCATGCAACATAAACATAAAAAATATATATTTGTGTGCATTATATATGTATCAAATGGATACATTATACATGGATGGACACATCAAATGGATGTTTATAAAACAATGTTTAATAATACAATGTGTTTTTATTACTT
Organism: Labeo calbasu; assembly: GCA_019740295.1. Lineage (NCBI taxonomy): Eukaryota > Metazoa > Chordata > Actinopteri > Cypriniformes > Cyprinidae > Labeo > Labeo calbasu. Next base: position 3,535 of record JAHKKF010532106.1, read on the forward strand.
TATTCATTATGTAATGTGTCAACACAGAGTATTTCTGCTGGAAAATATTTTGGACATTATAGAGTGGATAAATGAATGAATGAATGAATGAATAATTGCTTTTTTACATTTATTTAAATATAAATATTGTGGACATTACTGAGTGAGTGAGTGAGTGAGTGAGTGGGTGAATAAATAAATAAATAAATAAATAAATAAATAGAGGAAAAACCAAAGCAACTAGACATTATATTTACAAAAAATATTTTGGACATTATAAAGTGTAATTATTATATTATAAAGAATTAGAACACAAATTACAATTATACAGGCATCATCATCATAAATGAATGAATGAAATGAAATGATTTTTACATTTATTTAAATATTGTGGACATTACTGTGAGTGAGTAAGTAAGTGAGTGAGTAAATAAATGGACATTATAATTACTAAAAAATATTTTTGGACATAAAGTAGTTAAAAATAGAATTAGGACACACATTACAATTATAATGAAAGAATGAATAGTTGCTTTTTTACATTTATTTAAATATGAATATTGTGGACATTACTAAGTAGTGGGTGAATGAATGAATGAATGAATGAATGAATGAATGAATGAATGAATGAATAAATAAATAAATAAATAAATAAATTAATAATGAGGAAAAACCAAAGCAACTGAACATTATATTTTATAAAAAATATTTTGGACATTATAAAGTGGTTAAAATTAGAATTAGAACACAAATTACAATTATAAAGAGCATCTGAATGAATTAATGAATGAATTAAATGATTTTTACATTTATTTCAGTATAAATATTGTGGACATTACTGAGTAAGTGAATAAATAAATGGACATGAATAAATAAATGGACATTATAATTACTACAAATATTTTTGGACATCATAAAGTGGTTAAAATTAGAATTAGAACACAATTTACAATTATAATGAATTAATGAATGAATGAATAAAGAAATTAATAAATAAAATGATTTTTACATTTATTTAAATATAAATATTGTGGACGTAGTGAGTAAGTGGGTGAGTAAATAAATAAATAAATAAATAAAATAAATACTGAGGAAAAACACAAGCAACAGGACATTATATTTAATAAAAAATATTTTTGGACATTATAAAGTTAAAATTAGAATTAGAACACAAATTACAATTATACAGTCATCATCATCATAAATGAATGAATGAATGAATGAATGAATGAATAAAATGATTTTTACATTTATTTAAATAAATATTGTGGACATTACTGTGATTTAGTAAATAAATAAATAATTGGACATTATAATGTCTAAAAAATATTTTTGGACATCATAAAGTGGTTAAAATTAGAATTAGAACACAAATTACAATTATAATGAATGAATGAATAATTGCTTTTTTACATTTATTTAAATATAAATATTGTGGACATTACTGAGTGAATGAGTGGATGAGTAAATAAATAAATAAATAAATAAATAGCGAGGAAAAACCAAAACAACTGGACATTATATTTACTAAAAATATTTTTGGACATTATAAAATGGTTAAAATAAATATAAATATTATAAATATTGTGGACATTACTGAGTAAGTGAGTGAGTGAGTGAGTAAATAAATAAATAAATGGACATTATAATTTCTAAAAATATTTTTGGACATCATAAAGTGGTTAAAATGGGAATTAAAACACAAATTACAAATATAATGAATGAATGAATAATTGCTTTTATATATATTTATTTAAATATAAATATTGTGGACATTTCTGAGTGAATGAGTGGGTGAGTGAGTGAATAACTAACTAACTAACTAACTAACTAACTAAATAAATAAATAAATAAATAGTGAGGACAAACCAAAGCAACTGGATATTATATTCACTAAAAAATATTTTTGGACATTATGAAGTGGTTAAAATTAGAATTAGAACACAAATTACAACTATACAGGCATAATTTCAATCAATGAATGAATGAATAAAATGATTTTTACATTTATTTAAATATAAATATTGTGGACATTACTGAGTGAGTAAGTGGGTGAGTAAATAAATAAATAAATAAATAGTGAGGAAAAACCAAAGCAACTGAACATTATATTCACCATACAATATACACAATATTTTTGGACATAATAAAGTGATTAAAATTAGAATTAGAACACAAATTACAATTATACAGGCATAATCTATTTAAACAAACAAATAAAAAATAAATAAATATTAAGGGAAAAACAAAGCAATTGGACAATATATTTACTAAAAATATTTTTGGACAATATGTGGTTAAAATTAGAACTAGAACACAAATTACAATTATACAGGCATCATCATCATCTGAATGAAAGAATGAATGGTTAAAGGGAGAAAATGAAGGCAAAAGAAAACAAAACAAAAATGTCAACTTGGATAGTTCAATGTTTCAATAAAGTTAACATATATGAGAGAATGTTAAGATGAGTATAGTTTTGGGTTATGGAGTTCAAGATAAGTTAGAGTGGGAGCAAAAAAAAATAAAAAATCTTGGTTCAGCCAGACATACACAGCTTAAATGTAGCAACGCAACTAGAATGCAATGCAATATTCAGTCAACCACTAGAGGGCGCCATTACTTTGTAAGCATGCTGCTCAATTTCAACACAATGTATGTGTTGTAATGAATGCCTGTACACAGCGATGGTTACATTACGCTACATGTAAGCTAAACATCACAAGTCATTATAACATTCAGAGCGTGCTACAGATAGGAAGGGTTGGTGAGTTTAGGAAAAGCCCAGGTCAGAGCAGAGTGCAGTGAGGCGCATACCTTCAGCTTAGACTGAATCTCGCGAGACTTTCTCCGCGCAAGAACCTGCAGATGGCTAGACACCTGCAGGAAGGAAGTCAGAGGAGGGAGAAAGGAAGGAAGGGGAAAAAAGAAAAGAGAAGAGAGACATTGAAAAGAAGCCACTAGGTGGCAGCACAGCCATACCTTAATGCCTGCTTGATATTCCCGCATTTTCTTCCTGGCTAACACCTGTATGTGACTAGACACCTGAGGCAAAACAAGGCCACAAACATTTGATTTCATCCAACATATAAATATCATAACAACAAATCTGTCAAAATGACCAAGTCACCAATAAACCTCAGAGTACTGACTTACTAACTATAGCACTGCAGTTTCAGTGATTACAAGGAAACTGAACAGTGTTTTGCCAGATATGTTTATATTTAACTTATGAATCATATCAGTTGACTAGTTTTAGTGTATATAAGGGTAGTTTAATGATAATGATAATAGTAAATATAGCTGTAAGCAGCGATTATCAGAGTTCAAGCGCTTTTAGGCATTTAAGAACATATGAAAAAAGACATTACATATTATTTAGCAAGCTGTAACCACTTAAAACAGTGATTTGAAAAAGCATTTTTGGCAAATCCAGGTAATTTACCATAGAAATTTGCTGATTTTTTTGAACATTTATAACTGTTGTAGCGCCACCTGTGGTCAGATTGGAGGAGTTCGGAAAAGTAGTTGTTTTTTTGGTACGATGGTAAATGTGTGAGATCATTAACCAGAGAAATACAGTGTTTTTGAAGCCTTTAACTGTTATAGCACAAAGCTGTGGTCTGATCTCCATGCTTGTTCAGAATCAACTTTCGCATGTGCTCAACTAGTTTCGTGAAGTTTTGAGTTTTCGTTTAGGCTTTATAGGCTTCTGGGCATATTTACACTGGCCCCTTTTCTAAACGACCCTGTTATAGCTTTCCAAAGGATAAATCTCAACTTCTTTTTGATAATTATTGACTTAGAGCAGGGGTGCTCAACCTTGGTCCTGGAGATCGACTTTCCTGCAGAGTTCAGCTCCAACCCTGACCAAACACACCTGAACCAGCTAATTAGGATCTCAGGGAGCACTTGATAATTACAGACAGGTGTGTTTGATTAGGGTTGGAACTAAACTCTGCAGGAAAATCAATTTCCAGGAACAGGGTTGGGCACCCCTGAGAGAGTCCAGACAATTGTACTGCAGTGTATTTTTCCAGGACTAGTTCCCCTCTCAGTCTCCTCAATCATTTGACAAACAATTTCACGACAGCAGTGGTTTTAGAGACAATGTTGTTCAGAATGTGGAGGTTTATCATATGATATTAACATTGTGTGTATGTGTGAAAAACTGCTGAACATACAAACATTTACGCCATTGAAAAATGCTATATTGCCCCCCAGTGGCCAATTTTTCTAAAATTTCTTACAGGCCTTCAGGGCCGCGAGTCAATCAATGCCCCCTGAGTTTCGTTCGACCTCTACTAACCTTGTCTTAATAGGTGCTCGAACTTTGTTTGAGATACGCAAATGTCCTTATAGACCCTTTTGGCATCGTGCATACCAATTTTCATGTTGATAGGACAAATGATTGCGTAGTTATAGCTATTTTTTGTTTTTTTTTCCCCTCTTATAGCACCACTAAGTAGCCAAGCTCCGCAATTATTTTCATGTGACCTTAAATTGAGCTGTTACATAAGTGTTTGGCGAAAATATCTCATTCCGTTCAAGTTATAGCCATTTTAGTAAAGGCAGTTCCCTTTCGAACGTTTTGGCATTTCTTTGCGACCGAGTCAAAAGTTCAACTTTTTTTTTGATAATTATTGATATTCACTCTCCAGAGAATCTTTTAGCACTGGTTTGGTTCTGATCAGGCGAATAACTTAGGACTAGTAGGGTTTTCAAAAAATCCAAAATACCCAAAATATGATTTTGTACTTTTGATCGCTGTAGCGTCCCCGTCTGGCTGACTGGGACGAGCCTTGGTGATGTGGTAGACGGTGTGAATACTACCATCCCTCCAAGTTTCAAGTCTCTACGACATACGGTTTGGTCTTCACGATCAGTTTTACATGAAGATTGCTGATCCTTGGCCATTCTAACAATTACAATATGGTTTTAGTGAACACGCTTGTACCCCTAATTAATCATGTGTGATAAATGCACCTGTGAATGGGATAATCTCATAATCAATAACTGTTTGCTTTTGCGCATTGCAGCATCCACACCAGTAGGTGTCAGTATAAAGCTCAGTTATTTCAGCTAGCAGAACAAAAATACTTAAAACATTTTACTTGGAAAAATGACTTCTGTTTTACTCATTCAAATGTGGTAATAGAAACTGTCACATTACCTGTTTTCGTGTGCGGGTTTTTCCAGTCCGCAATTTTATGTATCTTGCTATCAGCTCATTACGACCTGGAAAGACAGAAATTAGAAAGTCAAGATTAGTAAACATGCAAAAATACGCAGTGCTGACTTACACACATAGCTGATAAATAACTGAAAATAGATATGAAATATGAAAATTGTGTTACCACTTCATATCTTAAAATAAAATGCCATTTATGACACACAACATGTTGATAAATCACTTTTCCGCTGCAGCAGCTCAACTGGTAGAGCGTTGCACTAACACCACAAGGTCATGGGTTCGATTCCCCGAGAAAACATTATCTGCTACAAAGTTTCATTCATGGATAAAAGTGACTCCCAAATGAATAAATATTAATATTTTTCTCTTCGCACGTAATTTAACACTTAAAACAAAGCTGTTGGGAACGAAGACTCATATATACAGAAAAGCACACGGAATGCTGTAATGCCTCTACCAGCAATATCACAGTAGGGTGTAAAGCCTCCTATGAGACCATTAGATTATTAATAGACCATTGAAAGACAAGGCTTGTGACAGATGAGTCAGGTGATATGGGTGGTGACTTGGCAAAAAAAAAAAAAAAAAAAAAATAGGGCCACCATGTGTCAGGGCGTTGACCAATCGAGCTGCCCTGAGTGGACAAATGTTTTCAAAAAAAGAGCAATTTATTAAATGAGTACAGTTATATATCAGTTTGTGTAATGGCATTAGTATGATGATATTGGAAAAAGGGACGGGAGTGGGAGGAGATAAATTAAGGTAGAGAGATAAAGAGGATTTCATCACAGTTTATAAAGGGTTGACCTTGTGAACAGCTGTGCAAAGTTTCAACTGTGAATCTTTCTTGACACCCCCACCCTCCCACTGGCATCCCACTCACTGACAGCCGGGCCACCTGAACCCAACACAGGAAACCCTGCTCCCTAACCGCAAGCCATATAACACCAGGGACTCATACACAGGCATGTCGCCAGCAAACAACATGTTTGGACATTGTGCAAACAAATGAAGAGATTTGTGATAAGACAACCCAAATATAAACAAAGCACCATGTTCCTCTATATGGTGCAGAAGATCCACTTCCTGTCATGATGGATTCTTTGTGGTTATAGACTGATATACATTAGCCAGGTGATTAATAAACCAATTTTTACCACTAGTGGCACTAAACACAAGGAAATAGTAACTGATAGTCCCACCCCAAACTCATGACACTTGTTGAGATTGCAATGCAAAAATGCTAAATGCGTGCTTTTAACTTTCGAATTCGCTCACATTCAACAGGGAGAGGAGGAGGTGCATAGTAACTAGTTTGGGGGGGACATGACCCGCAAATACCCGCCTTGCCGTTGACCTGGTTCGAGAGTTTAGATGGCGTGAGCGCTTAATACCAAGATGATACGAGAGATGTCCAGTGTTTTGTCACACCAACTAGAACAAATTAGAACCTCTTCAATTTAATTTAATTATCTATTACTGATGAAAGGACAACACAGGCGAATGTCAAAGAGGATTAGCCATTCAGACAGCCTTAGTGAGAGAGAAACATCCAGACAGAACACGTGTAAAAGAGAAGGCAAACATCTTCTGTTCCAGACGTGCAGAGGAGACTCAGAGAGAGAGAGACTCTGGCTTGTTTTCAGCAGCCTTGAACTCCTGAGCCCCAGCCAAAAGCTTTCAGAGGGCATCTACCCCCCTAGCCCGCCTGCAGGCTACCTGCCCACAAATAGAGTGTTTACGACCCTAAACGAAAGGCTGTGCTTCCCGGGAGGCTTGGAGAGGAAGAAAGAAAGATAAGACTGGGAGAGTGCAGCAGGGAGTGTAGAAGAAGTCAGCAGATAGAGAATGACAGAGGACATGACGCGGGAGAAGTGGAAAGAGGTCTTAGATGTACATCGGAAACTTCTGACTTCACATGCACAACACGTACAGTCATCTATGAAGGTCACTTCATGGGTTCATTCATCTTTGCAAGTTCCAGTACAAGGAGTTTATTGCAAGGACAGTCCCACAGGAGTAACTAGAGCAGGGTTCCTCAAAACTTGTCCTGGAGGGCCAATGCCTTGCAGAGTTTAGCTCCAACCCTAATCAAACACACCTGAGCAAGCTCATCAAGGTCTTCAGGAGTCCTAGAAAATCAGAGGCAAGTGAGTTTGATTAGGGTTTGACCTAAACACTGCAGGGCAGTGGCCCTCCAGGATCGGATTTGAGAAACCCTGAACTAGATGCTCCTTCCTGCAGGTGGCAACCTTATGATTATTAGCTCAGTTCCAGGGGGCAGGGTTGTCCAGTCCTGCTCTTGAAAGGCCAGTGTCCTGCAGATCTTCTACACAACTGCCTTGAAGTTTGTAGAAATCATGAGGACAGTGACCCTCCAGGAGCAGGACTGGAACCCTCTACCATAGGTTGTCATTTGTTATTTTATTGTGGAGAGTGCTTATAAATGCCCCTTCGCTTTTGTAATGCACCCTTCATGTTCCCTTTGCAAAGCCTGCAGACTTCACAGCAGACCACTGCCCAACAGTCTATGCAGAAATATGTCACCATAGTATGGAACAGAAGGAGGACTGTATAGGCAGAGAGTACCATTTGGTATAGGGTCTACAGGGGCTTTTTCACTGCGTAGTTCTAGGAACTCTAGGCAACAAGATGGTTTCTAGAGAACCAAATTACCCCCTCTGGCTGTTTTCCTGGTTGCATTCTCACCAGTAGCAGGACCCCTGAAGCGGTCAACAGTGAAGGCTTTATGCACGGCATTTACAAAAGTCCACAACTACTCTGAAGTAGGAGCTAATTTTGTTCCCCCAAACAGAGTTCCTAGAACTTAATACGTTCCAAGTTCCTGCGGTGTTCGAATGCGCCAAATAACAAGTACTTCCAACAATAGTTCTAGGAACTATGGAAAAGGTTCCTCCAGTGCCTAAGCCCCCATTTCTAGGAACTTGGTTCTAGGAACTAATCAGCAGTGTTTCCTAGAGAACCAATTTCCCCCACTGCACAACAGTCCATGCAGAAGTATTTCACCAAAGTATGGAATAGAAAGAGGACTGTATGGTCTGAGAGTATCATCTGGGATAGGGTCTACAGGGGCTTTTGCACCACGTAGTTCTAGGAACTCAGTTCTAGGAACTAGCCAGCAAGATAGTTCCTAGAGAACCAATTTCATGGTTGCATCCGCACCAGTAGCAGGAACCCTGAAGCGGCCAACATCGAAGTCTTTATTCACAGCATTTACAAACATCAACAACCAGTGAATGGAGGACGCTGTGATGTAAATATTTTTACATGGCTTTTTAAAAATGCCGGGTAGCCGCTGTTTCATATGCGTTTGGCCAATCGGCACACACTTACGTCACTGGTAGTTCCTACTGAACTGTTTTAGACCCTACTCTGAAGTAGGAGCTAATTTAGTTCCCCAAAATTGCAAGTTGCTAAAACTTAATATGTTCCTAGTTCCTGCGGTGCAAAGGTGCCAAAAAGCGGGTACTTCCGCCAATAGTTAGCCAAGGAACTATGAAAAGGTTCCTCCAGTGCCTAAGCCCCCATTTCTAGGAACTTGGTTTTGGAACTAACCAGCAGGGTGGTTCCTAGAGAACCAATTTCCCCCTCGGGACGTTTTCCAGGTTGCATTCACACCGGCAGCAGGAACTCTGAAGCAGCTGACAGTGATGCCTTTATTCGCAGCATTTACAAACGTCAACAAGTGGTGAATGGAGGACGCCGTGATCGGAGGTGTTTATGTTGTGTGTCGTGGGTTTCGTAGTGACAGAGTGGAATTGGAATGTAAATGCACAGTTTATGTGATTAAAAGAGCATGAAAATTTAAATCTTCCATGACAAATTGCAGTGGTACATATCACTGAGGAGAAAAGAACACAACGCTGCAGCCAACAGGTAGCTAAATGCCGTTATCGCCTATTTCCGTGTACGTGGAGAAAATATTTTTACAGGTTTTTTTAAAAATGCCGGGTAGCCGGTGTTTCGTATGTGTTTGGTCGATCAGCGTACACTTACATCACTGGTAGTTCCTCCGGTGTGGCCCCTTATGCCATACCACTCTTTCAAATCACTGTAGAATATAGGGGAGAATTTAATCAAGTTGTTTCCTACTGCTGAAGAGGTAGCCTAGGGGTTAACATACTTCAAAGTAATCCAGACACGTTGAGGCTTCATGGTCACATGGGAGATTTAGTTATGAATCCAGTCTGCATTGTGTCTCTATGCCTTTCCCCCTTAACTTCCCGCATGAAAATTCCAACTGAAGTCCAAGTACCAGGAGCAAATCCAACCCTCCAACAAGGGCTCTTTACAGTAACTACCTAAGAGTACAAAAGAACAACTCTTTTCGTCTCATTAAGAGCTAAAATTGTCTACCTGCCTTTTCGGTAGGAAAATTAAAGGCTGACCATTCCACTGACAAAGTGCTGAGTATAAAAAGGCCCAGTTAAACATCCACTTCATATCAATGTCTGCATAAATACTCCTGCAGATCTGACTGAGGCTGTGCCAGAGGAAAGTGCTGATTTGCTCCCAGATTCCTCTAAAGTACGTCCAGGAAAAGCGGGAGTGAAATGAAACCTGCTTTGCACACATTTATCCCCCTTAAAAAGCTCCCCTTAATGGCTTTGGCCTATCCTCCTTTCCTAAAAACAGAATGGGCAACTTGTGCTCCAGCTGGGATAAGTATGTGAGACAGATAGCCACGGCAAGTGAACCGTGCTTGCATATGTTTTTGGGCAGTATTGAAAAGTATGTGAAGGTGAACCAAGGATTGAGCTCTTGTTTTCAATTATGTCAGTCCTGTTGGAAGTGCTAAACGTATCGCAAGATTGTAAGACCTTTTGGACCTTTCGGCCCTGTTGGTCACTTGGCAAGAAGTCTGTAGAAAGAAGCCAGTGAGGACTAGTTTTCCTCTCTTTCATAGATCATTTTTCACATTGACAGTTTCCTCCCAAAAATTCACCCTGGTTAACCCTCCACCCCACCAGATGTGTATGTTCACTGAACAAAACCACCTGCTTTACAACAACTTTCCTACAGCCCACCTGTTAACTTTGGCCCACAGTAAAAGATTGGAAACTGCCAATTGAAGGAAAGACCAAACAAATGGCTAATCAAAAACAGGTGCCATGCCATTCAAATTAGATCCACACAGAACCTTTGCCATTCCATTGGCATCTTATATTGTTATTTTTCATATCATGATTCTCATATATCTCCATATGTTGTAATTCTTGATGTTTTCACTGGAGACACTAGACTGGAAACGTTCTCTGTAGACAAACATCACCTGAATAAAGACCCCCAAATTTTTGTACTGGTAGTTGCTCAAGTCTTCCCAAAGTCCCATTCACCTTATTCTTCACCGCGGAAGTAAGGCTATGGGTGAGACTTCCTGTTTATTGGCTACTATAAAGAAATTAGAAGAAGAATAACAACATGCTGTAAATGGTAAAACTGTTTGTACTACAAACTAATGTGTCCATAATTAAGATGATACATTAAAATAATATGGTGAGACACACCAATCTGCAATATCAAGCAGCAAAATGAGCTGTTTTGTACAGCTAAAAATAGCTGGACCCTGTTGGAAAAACCAGCATATGCTGGTAGGTATGTTTTGATGCTGGGATGTTAGTTTAAGCTGGTCTTTAGCTGGTTTATGCTGGTCCTCTGCTGGTCATGTTGCTGATCAAGGACCAGCATAAACCAGCTAAAGACCATCTTAAATGAGCATCAAAACCTACCTACCAGCATATGCTGTTTTTTTTTCCAACAGGGGACACAGACGTAAAATTGTAAAATTGTAAAATTTACATGGCCACGCCTGTTCTTACAGGAAAAATAAGGTGGAGACCCGTGACCAGTTTGTCTTTAAATGTTACCCTATTTTAGAGTGCACAAAGAATATTTTCTTAATATTTCACTGGTCGTTACAACGGTATTCCTGGGCTTTATACTGACACCTGGTGGCATGGATGAAGCATCTTTAAAAACAAATTAAACGGATCATTTAATACTGATACATTATCAGTTATACCATTACAAAACAACCCTAGACATATTTTCCATCATTAAATAATTTTTTCCACGACTGAAGGTGCCCGATAATAGGTTGTGAGCAAGCTCAAGTAGTTTTCAGCTGCCCATGTAATCTTAACATGGCACCTTGACGGGTGACCTAACCGATGTATTATAAAATATCTTTTTCTAGGCCATGACTGCATAATTCATCTCATGTGAGTGTACATACTACTTATAGAACGTATATATTAGTCAGTGCACATGACGGAGACACCTTTTACTGTAAAAAATACTAATTGTTTAAAAAGACATTGTCTGACAAAAAGAAAGTCTTAGAACCATGTTAAAATATGCATTTTTGTTACGACATACCTTTGGAACAATAAATACGCCACATATTTTACACCGTTTCTAGAACCGTATGTTGTGGAAGAGGATATAGAACTGAAACTTGAATTACCAACTTAAGAAACTATTTAATAGGTACTTTAGATGATTTCTTGAGATTAAGGTAAAGGCTTGCAATTACTGTATAAGCTCATTCAGTAACAGAAGAATATTAGTCACTAGCAATATATACATAAACTATGAGGCATGACGTACATAGGCAAAGGCAATAATTGCGAACAGTATGTGTAAATATGTGTGAGTTCAAACATTTCCGGAAGATCCTGTCTGAACTACTGGCAATCCTGCAGAACGTGTTATGACTTGTTCTGAAACAGATACGAGCACACACCTAAATTTTCAAAACATTTGAGCTGGAGCCTGGGACAACTGGACAGTTGGTCCATCTCCACTGAGGGAGATCAAAAGGTCAAAAACGTTTTCAAATGATACCATCTCACAACACCACTTCAGGCTAGCACTTATCTGAAGTGGAGAACATCTAAAGAACACAGCTCCTTAAGCATTTACATCTCTCTCACTGAAATTAAACCCTTTTAACTCTTTAAAACACGGAAGGGCAGAGTCCACACCCTGACCTTTGACAACCCCTGAAGAGCAAACCTCCACCTACTTTTGCTTTTCTCAGTACTTCCCCTTATTTAAAGCAACAGTTCACCCCAAAATGAAAATTCCCTTTGGCTATCCATGATTAGGGTTGCCAAGTTTTCACAACAAAACCCGCCCAATTGCTACTCAAAACTAGCCCATATTTTGGCAGGGTCCCCTGGTAAAAAAAATAGCATTCCAGGCACTAAATATTACGTTATTGGGGTCGCTTCATCCCGCGAACATGAAAAACAACCCGTGGCAACAGTGTTAAAGTAGCCAAATACCGCGGGAAAATGTGGACTTCGCAACGTTGTCCATGATGTAGATGAGTTTCTTTCTTCAGAACAGATTTGTAGCGATTTATAATTAAATCACTTGCTCGCCAGTGGATCGTCTGCAGTGAATGGGTGCCGTCAGAATCCAAAACAGCTATTAAAAACTTCACAATAGTCTACAAGTAATCCACATGACTCCAGTTCATCAATTAAGATTTTGCAAGGCAAAACGCTGTGTTTGTAAGAAACAAATCCATCAAGATCATGTGAATTACTTGTGGATTACTGTGATGTTTTTATCAGCTGTTTATACTCTCATTCTGACGGCACCCATTCACTTCAAAGGATAACAATTTCGACCCACACTTATAAAACATGTATAATGTATAATGGTAAAAAAAAAGACCCAAACCTACATCATCCACATGAGCACCACAGCGGTACACCTAAACCTGAAAATTTTCATTTTTATTAATTACTCACCCTCAAGTCATTCTAAACCGGCAAGACCTTTGTTCATTTTAGGAGCACAAAATAAATAAAAGTATTCTCACAGCTTCATAAAATTAAGGTTGAACCACTGATGTCACAAGGACTATTTTAACTATGTCCTTACTACCTTTCTGGGCCTTGAATGTGTCAGTTGCATTGCTTTCTATGCAGGGTCAGAAAGCCCTCAGATTACATCAAAAATATCTAAATTTGTTTCCTGAAGATGAACAAAGGTCTTACGGGTTTGGAACGACATAAGGGTAAGTAATTAATGACAGAAATTTCATTTTTGGGTGAACTATCCCTTTAACCACTGTGCCACAGTCCGGACATTTCCTAGAGAACACCTTCACCCATCTCTTGCAAACGAGCTGCGCTTTGTCATTCATCTCACAGATGTGGGAGCAGAAGTTCTCCATGACATCTCCTCAGAGGATCCATCACATCTGGGAAGCAACTGAGATGATGTCATGCGCCCACTGCGAGATGGTCCTAATTCAAACCTTCATGTGAAAACAGACAACCGTAACTATCAACAAGCTCGATAAATAGCTACTACTAACATAAAAGGATGCGTAATGATGAACAGAGCCGCAAATTGGCCTAATTCAGAAAAGACCTTGAGATCATTTGCTAAGCGTTAGCGTTGATATATTATTTCTCAAACAGCTTTGACACACTGGCGATAAACTAAAATGATTGCAGGTCGAGACTTTAAACAAGAAACTTGGCAAGACATCACAGGTGCAGGATGACAAATCAAGCTCATTATAGCAGCCAGACACTGGATGGGAACATCGGATTGTTTAACCAGCCTTCCCACGGTGCAACCAGAGTGAACTTTATTAGAAAAGCTGCTTTCTGTTAGAAGACAGCAGGAGTTTTGCAGTGAGTAATGAAGCTCTGAGGAACATTAACGGCTGCTAAATGCTATGATCAGGACAAAATAAATCTTGAAACTTCAGTTTCCACAGCATACCTGAGACAAAATATTCCAATTGCAAAACATAGTGAGCTGCCTGTATCTACAGAGATAGCATTTTAAGCATCATTAAGTGTGTTCCTGGCATAAAAGACTTTATCATTTTAACTTTGAGCCCATCTATGACATATATATATACATTTGTAGCATATTTAATACATCATTTAACAAATCAATACACTTTTAATACTTAGACTCTTTCCATTTAGGAAAAATTGACCTGAAATACTGATGACTTGTGCTGCACCAATCAAATGCTCTCAAATGAAAAACATATTATTTTAATCAACTACAAAGAAGCAAAAGCAACTGAAAAGTGTTTTTATGTTTTTAAACAATTTATAAAGTCACAGCTTATCTCATTTCTGCATGTCTCTGTGTAAATGAATGGCGCAGATGCATGGTTTCGTTTACTACATGTGTGATGCTCACAGTGTTTTCAGCCTCTGCCGCCTGACATATGAACACAGTCTCCAGCCACTTAATTATCATTTTACTATTTCATGAGAAATCATCATCATATCATGTACAAACAGAAACTTAAAGGTTTTCACAGCAACCCATCAAATTACAGATTCGGTTTAACTTGAAGAAATTGTGACAGAAATATATTACTTAACGTAATGATAGCATCACTACTACTAATAAAATTATTATTAAAACAGTATTTTTTAAGGAATATTTACCAGAAAAAAAATTAAAAATACACAACACGGTATTTCTTAAAAAAAAAATAAATAAATAAATAAATGTATATATAAATATACATATATTTGTTTTTTGTTTTTAATTAGAGTGAAAAAAGGAAAAAAAAAAAGAAACTAAATTTGAGGAAAAAAAACAAATGTATTTCATAGGGCCTTAAAATGTAATTTTTGTTAAACTTTTAATAAATTACCATTAAATTGTGTCAGTTTTATGATTTAAATTAATTATACATGTTTTTTTGTTGTTTTTTGCTAGACAGAGTCACTCTAAAAATACTGGGTTAAAAACATTGGGTTGTTTTGTCCCAACAGTTGAGTTAAATGTTTAACCCAGCCTTCTGGGTAGTTTTATTGCTTAAAAAATAAATATATTTCTCAGTTAAAATACACCCAAATTAGGTTGGAAATTAACATTTATTAACATGGTTAATAAATGAACATTTATTAATAAGTTGAATAAATAATAATTAACTAAAACCTTTTTTATTATTATTATTACTTATTAATAAATGTTCACCTTTTGATTATTGCTGATGCCTCTAGTAATTATGTGTTTAATTTACAACCAATTTTTGGGTTCATTTTAAGCCAGCCATACAGTAATTGTTTAACAATAGTTGAGTTAAATAAAACTACTCTGAAGGTTGGGTTAAACATTTAACACAACTGCTGGGTCAAAACAACCCAGTCAATGGTTTTGTCTATATTTCACTCAGCGCTGGGTTGTTTTTAGAATGTAGAAAAATGTAAACGTGAAAACCGAAATCCAGAAAAAAATGTAATTGAAAAACTGAATTTAGACAAAAAATTAAAACGGAATTTGGGAAAAAATAAGGGACCCAGTTAAACAGTGAAATTGAATAGCATAGTATTTCTCTCATCCTAGGTTTAAAGTAGGTTTTACTCTACACATTTTAGACATCTGTTAACAACTCCTCCCCGCAACTTTACTAAATTGCCTATAGCAAACTCTGAGCGTGCAAAAACAATCCACAAAGTCACTAGGGTAGTTCTCTCCTTCTCAGATAGCCAGACTATTTTAGTGCTGTCTAGTCAAAGTATACATTGCGGCCGATGAACTTGTGTGCGCTGGGGGTGAAAGAGAGAGAGAGGGGGCATATCAGGAGACTCGCGTTCGCTTTCGGAGATTGACATCAGGGTCTTGGCAGGAGTATCGTAACTGGTCCGGGATGGGGCTGTTTGTAAAGAGAGTGGAAAGGGGATGATCTTGTCATGCGGAGGGAAAAGACAGGGCCCAAGGGCCTCTGTGGGGTAACGCAAGCGGACGCACGCAGTCGACGGATCACGCTACCACAAAAGGACAAAATGCCTGGCTGTTGAAACAAACCTTCTTCATCTGTTGTGAGGGGGATTAGAGCTCGTGTGACAGCCGTGGGTGGAGTATTACGGCGGAGGACAAGGCCGCAGAGTTGTGGAATGTGTGTCCCCTTTAAGCCAAGGGGAAAAACAAAAGAATGCGGGCTAGTCTCCATAGGCCTTTTCTACAGAGAGGGTCAAAGGTCAAAATACCCCAAAGCCAAATGAGCTCATTTGTGTGAGAAATCGTATATTAAATCCTGATGCATACCACAATCGGTTAACAAAAGGATTAGGGGTAGGTCATAAAGTCGAGTTTATCAGTGTTACATAGTCTAATCCTGACCCACTACTTACTAATTAGTGAGTTTTTATGCTAATGATTTGTGACATCACAAATGTGCTGAAGAATTACCTTAAAGTTAGCTCACATTTATTGTTTTTCAACAAATTTTTGCACCCAAAATCTATCCATTTCTGTAGAAGCCCGTTTCCGCCACTAAACAAGCAAACAAAAAAAAACGTTATTGCGACTTCTTATCTCACAATTTCTCTCAGAATTGCATGATATAAACTCACAATTGCAAAAAATAAAGTCAGAATTGTGAAACTTTGTCCAGTTCTCACTTTTTTTTTCAGAATTTAGAGATAAAAACTCACAATTGCGAGTTATGAAGTCAGAACTGCATGATATAAACTCACAGTTCTGATTTTTCTCAGAATTGCATGATATAAACTCATAATTCTGACTTTTTTCTTAGAATTGCATGACATAAACTCACAATTCTGACTTTTTTCTCGGAATTGCATGATATAGACTCACAATTCTGACTTTTTTCTCAGAATTGCATGACGTAAACTCACAATTCTGACTTTTCTCAAAATTGCATGATATAAACTCATAATTCTGACTTTTTTTCTCAGAATTGCATGACATAAACACACAATTCTGCATTTTTTTCTCAGAATTGCATGATATAAACTCACAAATGTGAGTTTGTATCTCGCAATTCTGACTTTTTTCTTGCAATTGCAAGTATACAATTGTGAGATATAAACTGCGCAATTTTGAAAAAAAAAAAGTGTGTGGAAAAAAAAAAAAATCGCAATAACCTTTTTAAAAAAACATTTCAGTGGCAGAAACTGTATATAATTGTACAAATGTTTCACATTATTACTATTTTTTTACTCTAAATAAAGGTTACATATTTGGGGAAAAAAAATCATGTTTAATATGAATAGGCTTAAATGCTACATTTTCTTTAAAGGGATAGTTCACTCAAAAATGAAAATTCTGTCATTAATTACTCACCCTCATGTCGTTCCAAACCTGTAAGACCTTCGTTCATCTTTGGAGCACAGATTAAGATATTTATGATGAAATCCGAGAGCCTTCTGACTCTGCATAGACAGAAAACGCATCTGACACCTTCAAGGCCCAAAAAGGTGCATTACACACATGCGCCGGGGTACTCTTGTAAAAGTGCGAAAAAAAATGAAGCGGAAGAGAAGAAGTCGTTGAATAAAGTCATTATTTTTGTTTTCTTTGCGCACAAAAAGTATACTCTTAGCATGAAGCACTGATGTCACATGGACTATTTTAACAATGTCCTTACTACCTTTCTGGGTCTTGAACGTGTCAGTACATTGCTGTCTATGCAGGGTCATCAAAAATATCTTAATTTGTGTTCCAAAGATGAACGAAGGTCTTACAGGTTTGGAACGACATGCGAGACATAAGACATAAGCCATTAATGACAAAATTTTCATTTTGGGGTGAACTATCCCTTTCAGTTCAATATTCATTAATTCATTCAAATAAAAAAACTCAAATGTTTGGTATCTATAACACTTGATGGCCTGTCAACAATCATACACTGACCTTCTTTTAGAAAATGTGCTTGGCAGCAGCCAGATAGACACATCTCTGTAAATTTGTAGTAATGTATACAAAATGAAATCCAAACAAACATGAATACACTCCTTTACAGTATCAGATATTTTAAATAACTAATGAGTCATGTCTCAATCATCCACCCAGTATTGGCTATGATAAAGAGAAAAATGTCACACGTGATATAAGACAGATGGCTGACTCATGCTTTATTGCGAATGCTGACTCAGATGGGAGACACAGCATTCCTGTCAGTGGATCCCATGTGGGAACGGGAAAATCTGGAGGTGGGAAGTGTCATAAGTTCACCCTCTGATTCACTTCAACAAAACTCCCACAGCATGACTTGGCCCTGATTGTCCTTACCTCGTTTCACTACATTTTTTCCAGCATCAGCACTGCTGCAATTAATAGCTGAGCTGTGATTTTTATAGGGACATTTAGAAAACAGCTTCATGAAATCTCTCTTGTGACTTCAACTCTTTCTATTCTAGTTTCTATTGCGTTGCCAGGAAAGTCTGATCTGAGCGCTAAGTTAATCCATCAAGCGACTCTCATTCAGACTCACCATACATCTTGCCTTCGTCTGAGAGGATGATCTTCCTGCGGCCACATGGGGGATAAATGGCCAGAGCCTCCTGGAAACTTTGTTCGATGTCAGGGCTCCAGACGCCCTCCGCATCGCCGTCCATTCCGGCCTTGTCCATCCCGTCCACTCCATCCTCCTGCCCCTCCTCCGGGCTCTCGCTGGTGCTCCACTCGTTGGCTGCAATGGTGGCGGCTCCACCTGGGCCCCTACGCGAGCCCTCACACCCAGGACTAGGAGAGAGACAGAAAGAACAACAACCGGAGGTCACAATTAAAGGATTTGTTCATCCAAAATTCTGTCATTTGCGTCAAACCAGTGTGGTGTTATTTTTCTGTGAATCACAAAATAAGATTTGTTTGAAGAATCTTCTCACAGGTTTTTACCAAGTGTACTGGCATAAAAAGGAAATTCACAGTTTCTATTTTTTTTTAATGTAAGTTATTGATTTTACTGTGAAAGATTCATCTGTTTCATGACATTTATTTGACCTAGTAATTTTTAATCAAAAACTATCAGGTTCCGTAAGTAAACTTCCATTCATTTTCTCCATAGGGAAATTGATTTTTAACCATAACTGATAAACATTAAACCTCTGGTGTCTGAGGGGGTTTTGGGGCCCTGGAGAAGTTTTGACATGCCCTGACATTTGTGCTTTTTTTCAGTATCTTAAAAACATTAATGGCTAAAGTCTGATTAACTGGGCTACAATAATATGTGGACAGCATGAACGCTTGTGTTTTTGAGAAAACAACATTTATGTGTAGTTAGTGAAAATCTAAGTCACTGAAATAAGGCCATAAAACACATACAGAACATTTGTTCACAAGACTTTTGAGAACTGGATCTTGTAGCCTAGAGTTTTTGCTTCAACAAAATCATCCTGCTCACTCATTCACAGAAAACAATATATTGATTTAACTTTTGTAAGACATGATGTGTGTTAGAAAGGCCACATGTGAGGGAGTAACAATGACTGTGAATATTTAGTGATTCCCAACTGTTTTGTTATTATGACTATACACAAATAAAAGTATACCCTTTGCAGTTTCAAATGATACCTTATTCTGTACGATTACGAATAACAGAGTATTTTTAGTTCAGTTCGCGGTCATCAAGAAAAAAACGTGACAGACCGCACCGGTGTGGCCTTCGACCACAGAGACAGATCTGTTATGAGCTTTGAGGTTGTTAATGGATGGTGTATGCTTTTCTTCAACCCATTTGTTAACATTAATTCAACTTATTTTTTAAATAAACATGTTTAATAGCGTATTTCTGGTGAAAAACTACATTACCCATGATTCTGTACCGAAAATTCCACCAATCAGAGAGTTGCCGTGAGCAAAGCACACCAAACAAGTGCCGCTTAAACTCCGCCCCTTTCGTACAATTGGCTGCAAGTTTGCATTCAGTTCTGTTTCCATCCAATCAAAAACTGACACATAAAACTAACTACATTTTTTTTCTTTTTTAATAATCGGATATATATCATAAAATGGAAGAAAATATCTGTTGCTATTTCTATTTTATCCCAACTTGCGAATAGAGTTTGATACTTTCCAAGTCATATAAATAGACTGAAATGTACGTCTTTTTTCACTTAGAGCTTATTAGACGTTAAGCCACTAAATTGAACTCTATCAGCCAATAAATCATTTTTTGGTTCGAGTTGGTTCTGTTCAATGAATCAGTTCGTCTGTGTCACAAATCAGACTGAACAGAACAATTCGTGCAAGAATCGTTAACGAGTCAGAGTTCAACTCACTGACTCAGTGAACCTTTCACAATATAATCTTAAAAATAAAAGGTTCTTTATTGCCATCAATGGTTCTATAAAGAATCTTGAACATCCATGGAACCTTTCAAATGCAGAAAAGGTTCTTTATGGTCAAAAAATGTTCTTTAGATTTTTTAAATGTTCTTCAAAATGGTTCTTCTAGGAACTGTTCACTAAAAGGTTCTTTGGGGAACCAAAAATGGTTCTTCTATGGCATCACAGAAAAAAACACACTTTTGGAACCTTTTTTAAGAGTGAATAGTCTTTGAAGTAACTGGAGCAAAAGAGCTTTAGAGAGTAAATACTTAATTTGGGTCCGTTCCTCATGCAAAACTATTGAGCGGCATCTGAAGATTTGAAAAATATAAGACATCGTCATAATCATGAACCGTTAAACAACTACATGAAGATTCTTCCAAATATCTAACTTTGAGTTCTGTGGAGGAAACAATGCAGGTTTGGAAAACACAAGGTCTCAGAAAACTTCAGAGGAGGTCTTACAATAATTGGTTAATTGAGACAGCTCAAAACCAATAGGAGGGTTGACAGTAACTATCATTCCAGATGGTGTGACCATGAATCTCCCTTTGGAGCTGGAGCTTTTCCCAAGCCAGCTTTAAATAAAGAATCTTGTGGGATCATATAATCATTTGCATAAGCCCTGTCAATCAGTTTATCCCATTATGCGACGGCGGAAAGAGGAGAATTGGAAAGCAAAGACAAAATGGCTGTCGGAGCGGAGGACACACTGAGCTGCCGAGCAAGGCGCCAGATTTTTTAGACTCCTGATGTCAAGTGAAGTTCAGGTGACGAGATATCAGATTTTCAAGGCTGTGCTTTACAGCTTTCGTGAGCTGGAGGGTATTAATAGCAGCGGTATTGAAAATCAAGATAGCGAAAGCACTGATAAATTTCCTTGGTGTCAACAAGACAGGCTGAGCAAGATTGGCCAATGTCATGGCAAAAGCAGATAGTGGCAGTCGGCTATTCACAAATCAATCAATGCAAGCACTAATAATAACATACCAACATATTGTTTATTAAGTCTTTTTTTCTAGACAAAACAAGTCTCCTAACTGCTGCAAATAAAATATAGCACAGCAATAAACAGCAATATTTACTATAAAATCAATGCAATATACATATATATTTTCCTTATGTTTCTTAAAATTATACCTCAGTGTTTGTGGCGGCCCACAGTCTGATCTTTCCCGCCACAGTTTCATAATAAACCGAAAATATATTTATAAAAGAACTTTAACGTTGTGTTTCGTGTCATTGCTTCGGCCAAGTATCTGTCAAACCAACTAAAACCGAAAGCGTAAAATGGCTGTCTCCCTTCATCAAGTCCGTTTGCGCTGCTTGGCTGTTTCAAAGTGAAGCGCGCACTTCATTCAGGCCATCAGCTTGTGATCTGCTGTTTGCCGCGTCCGGCTCCTTTGATTAACAATGAATGCGGTAAACATTATTTAAAAAACGTGCTGTGGGTTAAGCGCGCGTTTGGGAACGCAACAGGCACCATTTACGCTTGCGCATAATTTTTAATGGACGAATATTTACAGTATTTCACTAGATTGTAATGAGCCGCGTCTGTAAACATGTTTTCACTGAAGCTTAAGTTTCCTGCCAAAATAAAAGCTCACAGGTTTATCTCTTGCAAGCAAAGACTAAAATTAACAGACACTGTACAGGCAGAGCAAGAGCAAGCAATTTTTTAAAAAAAAAGAATATGGGGGTGGGGAGCTATACGAATGTATTTCTGAAAGGAACTGACTTCAGATAAGTTTTGATGGCATTTTCCCGTCTTATCACTGTTGTTCCATAAGCGCCACCTGCTGTCAGAGAATGAAACTCGGCCTGTCTGCTGTTTTTGTTTTATGCAGGTTATAGCATAATTTCACAATTTTCACGATTTTGCTTTAAATGTTGAAATGATACAATCAAATTTAAATTTAAAAAAACCCTGCTCATGTTACATATGTAGCATCTTTGTTTGTTTTGTGATTGGTTGGTTCTAATTTCAAATGGCTGTTTTTGTTGTTGTTGTTTTAATTAAATATGTTTAGTTGTTGTAGTAGCCCCCGCACCCCTCTAGACTGACTTAGGTTCACCCACCACAGTCTCACAAAACCCTGTGGGAAACACTGCATACTTCTAACAAAATCATATTAAAAAGCTTGTATTATTCAATTCATGGCCAATTCATGCATTGTGGTACTTTCGTGAATGGTGGCTGACAGCAAAATTTAACATAGTTGAAAATTTTATTTTTTTCTTTGTGCACAAAAAGTATTCTCGTAGCTTCCTAAAATTACGGTTGAACCACTGATGTCCTTATACCTTTCTAAGCCTTGAACATGGTAGTTGCAGAAAGCTGTCGGATTTCATTAAAAATATCTTAATATGTGTTCCAAATATGAACAAAGGTTTTACAGGTTTGGAACGACGTGAGGGTGAGTAATTAATGACAGAATTTACATTTTGGGTGAACTATCCCTTTAAGCTGGCAATTATGGTAAGAATCGTTACATTTCTGACACACACTTGAGATGTTCAGCCAATCACAACGCACTGGCCAATTAGCCAATCAGAGTACATTGCGCTTTTTGAAGGAGGGACTTTGTAGAAATCGACACATTTCAGAAAAACTGGGGATAGACAATCTACAGTAATGAACAATACGTGAACAAGAATGCATTTTTTGAACATTAAAGCTAACATATTCTATTACACCCAATACACAAAAAACTGCCTCTAATTAAAGTTGGAGTTAATTTATCTAAAAACAAATATACAAGCATTCATCTTCAGGAAATTACAATTTGTGCCTTCAATTCTTACAAGAAGTCACTGAGGCCATATGCAAAATGAATCTGAAAAACAAGAGCAAACTAATAAGAGCTGCCCACAGAGCATTTTTGTGGCTATGGATTTGGTGAACGCTCTGTCCTCGGTATTCACAGATACTGCAACTTTCTCCAAGACATGAATGTTTTCCAATAGATTTATCACTGCTAAGCTATATTTAACTACATTTGGGGTTAATAAATAATAAAATACATCAATGAACTCCTCTGTTATATTTTCCTAGCCCAAAACCGTGTCGCATTAAACGAAAGATGTGCCGAGTCTGAAATATTTACAGAATTTTAAGCTGAGGAATCGAAGGATCCATCCCAACGAGTGACTATAATAACCATAATATGGCAAATATGCAAGAAAAGCAACCAAAACAAAAACACTGGACTTCATAAACAACACGAGCGGAGCAAAAGCGGTTATCATAAGGAGGTACTAGAAGACCACTGGTATGGACCTACTGAGAGAGAAGGGCTGACATTCCAGACATGCCCTTATTAAGAAAGCTACAGTGTCGCTAACACTCTCTCTCTCTCTCACTCTCAGGAGGTCCGTTGTGTCACCCGCACCTCAGTCCTTCCCCTCCCGTCCTCTTCTCTCCTTCCCTCTCGCTTACGAGCACCCCAGTCCAAAAAAGGCCTGAAGAACAGGGAAATCATAGGGGGTGGGAGTGGGAGTGTGGGTTGCCTGACCAATTTAGGCATCCACTAAGGCTCAGGAAACACACAGAGCTCTCCCCAAGGACAATACTGCTGTTTTAGGTGTGCTGGGTTCATAACACAACACTCCTGCTAGCCAATGCTATCTGGAAATAAACACCAAGACCTGGATAACATACTAGTATGGAGAGCCAAAAAACACCGGCATGAATGCACCAACCGACAACGTTGTTAAATATTTGTTTACTTAACTTGAAACTTTTACATACCCAATTGAACCTGGAATATTAGTATTTCAGTTATTAGTCTTTCTGTCAAGGCTTATGAATTGTTGCGCATTTATGTTTGGGTGTTTGTGTGTAGTGCTGATGAGTAAATGTTGACCTTGGTTTTAAGCATGTTGCCTTATCTGTGGGCAGACATCATGAAAAGGTCACCCGCCGACACCAGCAGAGCTTGGCCTCTGAAGAGACATCGGGTTACAGAATCAAGTGACAAACCAAAAGCATCCAACACTCTTGATGGATAACCAGTGTTCATTAAAGAAGCATCTTGTCTAAACCTTTAACTTCACATTGTACTATTATAAACACTTTGAGCGGTTTTATTGATCAAATTTGAAGAGACTTGTTTTTGCTGAATGAACCTCAAGAACGAACGTTGGCTTCACTCCAAAATCAATTAAAAAACAAAAACAAAACAATAACATTGAAATAATCTTCACAACAATTGATTACTATAGTTATTTGCATTATTGTAATGCAGTAAATATAATTTTACTAAATTATTTTAGATTGTAGATATAGACTACTGATCAAAGGTTTGGAGCCTGTTAATTTTTTTTTTTTTTAAATAAATTAATACTTTTTTCATCAAAGATGCATTCAATTAATCAAAACTGACAGACTTTTTTATGTTAAAAAATGTTTTATTTCATATAAACGCTCTTCTTTTGAAAAATGCTGTTTTTTTTTTTTTACCCAAATGCTGGGTTCAACTTCTTGGGTTATTTAATTGGGCTATTTTTAATATTTTTAACTATTTTTAATAGTTTTTCTGTAACTAAGTTGCTGGGTCATTTTTAACGCTGGGTAATTTTTTTTCTATACCCAACCACTGGGTTAAGCCTGTCTCTGATGAAACAACCCAGCTGCTGAGTGACAGTCAGTCAGAGTACGGGCTTTTTGAGTCCTTCACAGAGAGTGGTTCTCAGCGCTGCCAATTTTGCACACTTCTTTAGCAAAATAAAGGTTTGTATACATTTAATTTCATTTCTAACATCTTTACTGTGAGTAAATTGTATTATTTCACGCAACGCAACATAAGGACGAGATGTCAGTCAGCTGCGTCACCTGCGGTCACTTAATACGATAGAAACGCCTTTTGCCTTGCATAATATAAATGGATTTTGTTTGTTAAAGTACTGAGTTTAATTTAATTTGATGTTAAAATATGTTCTGTAATGTCAGTACTGTTTGTTTATGGGCAGGTTCTAGAGTCAGTCACGCCATCTTTCAGCTACAAGTGAAATGCGAGGCCATGGTCTGAAGTTCACAGTTACACTGGCGAACAGTAGACCTTCAGCGACACACTGGCATGAGAATTAGTGCTATTTTGGTAAAAAGCGATTACAAAGAATGGTTGAAAACACTAAATTAAAATGCTACTTTTAAATGTTACATTTTTTGTCGATTTTATGTATAAATGTTTTAATTATTGCTGTTGCCTCTAGTTATTCTGTGTCTGTATTTTTATAAGTTCTAGTCCATTTTAAGCCAGCAGTATAATCATTTTTAAACAATAGCTGAGTTAAATAAAATAACCCAGCATGTTTGGTAAAAACATTTAACCCAACCAGCTGGGTCAAAATAACCCAGCATGTGTTCTGTCCAATATTTACCCAGTGCTGGGTTGCTAAATAAACCAAGCTGGGGTTTTTTAGAGTGTAATTTTATTAAATTATTTAACATTTTAGATATACACTACTGTTCAAAAGTTTGGAGTCTGTAAGATTTTTTTTTATTTTTTTTTTTAAGATATATTCTTTTTTCACCAAAGATGCATTCAATTGACAATTAATAAAATTAATAAAAAAAATACAGACTTTTATAATGATACAAAAGATAATAATAATAATAATAATAATAAATGTTTCTTGAGCAGCAACTGATTTCTGAAGGATCATGTGTCATCGAAAACTTGAAGCTTTGATCACAGAAATAAATTACATTTTACAATATATTCACAGTGAAACTGGTAATTAATTTAAAAATGCAATAAAATTCTGATAATAATTTGTAATAATTTTCACAATATTACTGTTTTTACTGTATTTTTCAAACAAATATAGCTTTGGTGAGCATAAAAAAAAAAACTTAGACTTATTGTTGAATTTCAATTATTTGAAAAACATATGACCTTTTTCTAAAGAATTACCAGGGTGATGTAATTGCATTTATTTACTTATTTATATTTTCAGTTGAGTAGAACCAGAAATGGCAAGTTCTGTCATGAAAGTAGATGGTGCAGGCTGATGGGTCCTTACAATAAACTGATGATATTCACAGCGTTAAATGACTTGGATCAAGCTGATTGGTTCATTTTGCATACGCAGCCAATACGCTTGCGGCTTTACATTCAAATAGCTGGTTAGCATTCACTTGAGCATTTTGCAGTGTGCTTTCAGAGTTCCTCTGAAACCCTCCACCTCCCCAGCTCCACCTGCATAGATCTGCTGCGGGTTAATTTGTATGCTATTCGTGCAGCAACAGTACGTCTTAAATACTCACAGCGGCGTATCTGCATACAGACAGTAGCAAGTTCCTGTACTTGCTTGCAGCAGCAGCAGCAATTCAGCAGTGTATCAGATCTATTCCACCCAAACCAAATACATTAACATGCTAAAATCTTTAGAGAGTTCAGAGAGCAACACTTGACAGGGACAAGACATTCTGCTACATTCTGTGCTAAAACTGCATCTTGTGATGCTAGGAGGATAAATAACCACAAATTTACAGCGATTCACAGATTCAGTCAGAGTTTATCTGACAGGGGCTAAGCAGCACAGACAGGAGGCAGTTGTCTTCGGAGACTTGGAAAAACAGCTGCAATGCTTGTCAACAGGGAAAAGGCCTTTGCTCATCAACAACTCTCCTCTTGCACACTCCTCACCGACACACACACACACACACACCCTTTCACAAAGAACAACAGGGCAACAAGTAGACGAGCAGCTGCTGCCCTAGATCGGATTACAGATAAGGACGGCATTTTAAGGCATGGGCAAGTTACGCTCAACTCACTGATGGTTTAATGAATCTAAATGCTGTTTCGACGTCAGTTTAAGTGTGGTTTATTTCAGCAGGCAACTTGGCAAGATCCTGCTAACACTGCCCTACATGGAGAAGTGCTTTGCCTGTTTTAGAGTATGATCTTCAAAAATGTCTAAACCAAAACATCGAGGCTTTGAAGAAATACCTTAAAAACATCTCCTATAATTGTTCAGGAACACATTTATTCAAATATATTCATCAAATCTTCCAGGATAGCAGAGTGAGGAGGACAGCTACACACTGGCACTGGCAGCTACACACTATGGTCTTAAACACTATATAGCACTTTACATGTGCTAGGTGAAAGACTACATTGGACATACAAAAGAGACATGTTAAAAGGAGACGAGACTGTAGCGTCTCTCCCTTCCTTCCGTGCACCCAACCCATGTCAAACCTGTACAACCTGCTACTGCAGTTTAAGAGAATCCCAACCCCCCTTCTTCAAGGAGCATCATTTAAATTTACTGCATTTTTTCCTCTTACTTACAGAAGCCGGGGGCCAAGTATTATTTTCTTTCTTTCTTGTTTTTCATGATGTCAGCATAAAAAAAAGTTGTTTTCTTAACATAAACCTGACTAGTTATTTAACAGCACTAATTCAGTTGTACCTCAGCTTATTAGGGGTGCTATTCTTTTGCTATACCGTAATAACATCATAAGAAAAATACAAATTATGTGGGTTGAATTCAAAGACCTAAAAGAATTTTAGAATTGTTCTCTGAGATGACCATTAAAAATGTTAAATAAAGATGGAAACTGTCATGATTATGAGGGGGAAAAAATGAAATATCTGTATGTGTCACATCAAAATTCTATACAAATTCATACAATTTCTTAAAGGGATAGTTCACCCAAAAATTAAAATTACCCCATGATTTATTCACCCTCAAGCCATCCTATATAACATTCTTCTTTCAGACGAATACAATTGGAGTTATATTAAAAAATAAAAAAAAGTCCTGGGTCTTCCAAGCTTTATAATGGCAGTGAATGGGTGTTGAGATTTTGAAGTCCAATGAAGTGCATCCATTCATCATAAAAAGTACTCCACATGAATCCGGGGGTTAAAAAGGCCTTCTGAAGCGAATCGATGTGTTTGTGTAAGAAAAAATATCTATATTTAAAACTTAATAAACCATAATCTTTCAAATCTGCTGTCAAACACTCGTTCTTGAGGGAGTTGCGTTCCAGCGGATGAGTCTTAAATCTTAAATCTTAAAATCTTAAATCTTAAAGTCTTAAATCTTAAAAACCACAGCTTATGCTACACCTATGTCCTACGTCATCCGCTGATAGGTCACTCTCTTGTGAACGCGCATACTACAGTTAACGGAAGCTAGAGATTACGGTTTATAAAGTTTTAAATATGGATATTTTTATTACAAAAACAAACTGATTCAATTTAGAAGGCCTTTATTAACCACTAAGAGCCATGTGGAGTACGTTTTATGATGGACGGATGCACTTTATTGAACTTCAAGATCTCAATACCCATTCACTGCCATTATAAAACTTGAAAGAGGCAGAACATTTTATAATATAACTCTGATTGTATTCGTCTGAAAAAAAAAAAGTCATATACGACTAGAATGGCTTGAGGGTAAATAATGAGGTAATTTTCATTTTTGGGTGAACTATCCCTATGAATTTGTGCAATTTTGTATACATTTGTATGAAATGGCATGAAATCCACATGAATTTATTAAAAACTGAGACTTTATTTTCTCATGAGATCAGTTTCTCTGACAAGAAAAGGAAGGGGTCTAAACTGAAAGAAATTTTATAAATTATATAGCAATTATATAGGAATGTTGCAAGCTGGATTTGAGCTTGCATTTCTCACATGAGCACCAAGGCTCAATATGTTGTGGAAATTACTACCAGGCGCTAACAGTGTTAAAACACTATAGAAAGCTCTGACAGAATCCATTTGGAATGGTGTGTAAAGAGCAAAGAGACTACAGTGAATTTAATTTCTAAAATCACAACTGAACCTGTGTGGATTCCTAAAGTATGGGACATTAAAAGTTACTATTTACTGAACTGCTGAATGCATGACAGAGCATCATTTTCACAAATTCTTGCTCTTCTGTAGTGCTCTCTGATGTAATCCCTAGCATACAGCCGCCCCAAAACCATCAACAGGCTTACAGTCTCTAGTCTCGCAGTGTATGTTTACATTTGATTTGTAATGATCTCCAATGGGGCTTTCTCTTAGAGGCCCAGATGCTCACTGTCCATCACCCAATTTCCTCTCCAGACATTCATACACCCTATATTCTGACCAGCATGCTTGAGGTTGCTAACATGTGGCCTGAAACATATGTAGCCATTCAACAGCATATCAGTTCACCTGGTCATCAAAAGCCAATGAAAACAGTGAAATCACCCCTCACAGATTGTTTTTCATATAAACTGATCTTTTCTCTTCAGAAGACTTAAAGGGATAGTCCACCCAAAAATGCAAATTACTCACCCTCATGTCATTCCAAACCCATAAGACCCTTGTTCATCATCTTCAGAACACAAATTAAGATATTTTTGATTAAATGCGAGAGCATTCCGACCCTGCAAAGTAACCGACACGTTCAAGGCCCAGAAAGGTAGTAAGGACATCATTAAAATAGTCCATGTGACATCAGTGGTTCAATGTAATGAAGCTTGAGTTCTGAAGATAAACAAAGGTCTTACGGGTTGGGAACGACATAAGGGTAAGTGTTTACTGACAGAATTTTCACTTTTGGTTGAACTATGCCTTTAACAACTCGCTTTGTATAGATCAGCCTACTTTTAGGAGGTCTTTACTTACTTTTGATGCTTGAAATTTTGGTTGCTTGGACTTTCAGTAGATAAACTGTTGAAGGAGTAGCTAAAAATATATTTATTTGTTGTGAAGATAAAGTCATATGGGTTTGGAATGACAAGACGGTGAGTAAATGATGACAGCCTTTTCATTTTTGTGTGAGCTATCCCTTTAAAATGCCATCTAGATATTAGAAAGCATCAGTCTTCATATCTGCCTGTGGGCACCTCTAAAAAAAAATGCCCTCCGAATAGACCTTTAGCGAGAAAACTGTACTTGAATTCTTCCATATGGCTAAGAAAACAATGCAGTTGCAAACCGCATGTGGAAAGAATCCGTCACACGTGTCCAAGTCCAAACGAAAACGACTAACGCCGGATGATCAACAGGAAATTGTACAACGAGTGACAATTTCGAAGTCTGGATTTACAGACACACCACACCTGACCTCCACACCCGAGGTGCAGAGAAGCACAAAAACGGGTTGACCCTAAAATCCAACCCTGAGGAAGACAGAACTACTTGTTTAGATCAGTAAGGTATATCTCTTCTCACACAGTGTACCGATGTGAAGCACAAAACACACTGCAGTGCTATTTAAAGAAGTGAGCTCACCAAACACACTTGTCATGTTTTGCAGGCCTCTTGAAGCTTCACAGCCAGTGTTAAGAAAATTCCCAATCAGAGACATAAAAATACACACATTCTAGATTCTAAACATTTGTGGGAATGAATGACTGTATAAATAAAAATAGAGGGAAAATTGTGCAATATTCTAATTTGGAACTGTTAAGTGTTCTTGCTTAAATTGGATGCACTTCAAAGCATTTTAAGGAATTTAGTGCTCGATCACTGAATATTCTGTTGGGATAAAGTCTACCAGGGAGCATTTATGTGAGAGAAGAGTTCATACTTCAACAAGTGTTCTGAAGGAAACTTCTGGAGTTCTTTTTTTCTTGGCACCGCTGTTACAGTCTGTCACATTTGTTACAAGAAATTCTCCTCTGATTGCTCACCGTAACCTCACACAACCTGAAAAACCTGTTCAATCTCTGCACGGCGAAACTGAGGGGGCGCGCTGATCTGACACGTGTGATGACTGAACCAAGATGCAAGAGATCTTAAGTGACTTAAAAGACTATTTCTGATGAATGGGATTATTACACTCCCTCTAACAGCTGTATCTGAATCATACTAGAGACCGAGATCGTTTTATACTCACAATGCCGGGCAGACAGAGAAAAAACACTAAGCAGTCTAATTTTGTCATGAATAGGCTGGGTTTTATGAGTTGTTCTTACAGGCTTAAAGCTAATTAACCTACATAAAACACAAAGACGCTGCCAATATTACATGAATTCTTAACCATTTTTCTTGACACACATTTACACATTTTCAACTTTTTAGAGCTTCTTGAAGTTTATTCTAGAATCACAAACAATGGTTGTAAATGCCTTTATGATTACACGTCACACAGCTGGCTTGTTTTTAATAACTAAACGAAACAAAATTATGTAATTTAAGACAAAATGGTTATTTATTTACAAAGATCTAGGTACATTTTTACTCTTGATAATTCTGTAATATATTATATATCAATTGTTTATATTAAAACATACAGCAAGCAATGAAACCATAATTAAATGTGATTAAAATTATTTACTGAGTAAGTAGTAGGATACAAACTTTCTCATACGCATACAGTGTTCATACGATGCACGTGTGTATTGAAATATCAGTAATAAGTTTACATCTGTAAAGCCAGGTGTGTAAGCATGTGCGATGCAACATCACTGAAGCAGCTCCGAAAAAATGCCAAAAATGAGAATGATGTAAAAACTGCAGCGCGAGCTCAATGACCGCATGAAACAAAGAAGTGCAATAAGAGTTTTGCACTTACCTTAAACGCAAACCTCTGCTCTGCTGTGGGCAAAAACGGATTTTAGGCTTTATCGCATGAGCTCATTTACAAATGCAAACCACGCTGGTGTTTTTGAAGAAATATTTCTCCTGATTTGACAGTAAAGCTGGAATGTGAAGTATGACTTCGGTATGAAATCACGGCGAACCCGAGCGGAGCGCTGGAGGAGGAGTCCTGAAGGAGGAGGGAGTCAATTCTCCTCCCCAACTCAAACTTCAAGAGCAAATCTCACGCGTAGGGATCCGTTGAGATGCGCTCATTGGCTGTGTGTATGTGTCTTAAAATCTACACTGCATTTTTGGGCATGGCTGGTACTTTCCTAACTGACTCAGCTAAATAGAAGGAAAATAAATAAATAAATAAATAAAAGATGCATTTTTGTTTTAATTCGTGCTATTTTATTCTTGTGTACTGTACTGGTACTAATTATTTGGGGCATTATGCGCATTCATATTTTTTGGGCATTACAAAAGTGCTATTAAAACAAACAAATAACAGGTTTTATTTGGCTTAATTTATTTTAGACTTAAGGTAATTAGTTGATTAATTAATTATCCATCTAACTTGATAAGCACAATATTTTGTTTTTATTTATTCTATTTTATACTGCTTGTTTGGGCTTTCAGACGGGCAAGTTAAATAAAAAACACAGGAATGTTGGATCTACATTGTGTGATGAATTGCATATTTGTACATTTTACAATAAGCTCCCGTCAGTTCATGTTAGGCTAGTTAATGAATCAACTAACACTGACTATCAGTTACAGTAGGCTATTTATTAATCCTTGTTAATGTAGTTAATAAAAATACAACTGTTCATTGTTAGTTCATGTTAGATAAATAATAAAATTAAATAATAACAACAGATACAGCTTTTGGTTTTAATAATGTATTAGTAAATGCTGAAATGAGCATATACTAATACTAATAGATTAACTTTTCATTGTTCATGTTAACTAACGTTAACAAATGAAATCTTACTGTCAATACGTATTTACCATCCTTTAAAACTTAAATGTGTATCAAAACCAGAATAAATAATATCCAATCCAAATTAAACCAAATCTAAGCTGCTGTACAAATTCTGTGAATTCCCTAGCGGATTCACCAAAAAGGATTTGTATCAATCCACCTTATTTTTCCCTTAAGAGCGGTTGTGGCCATTTGTAAATTGTATGTGTCTGGTATGGGTCTCATCTGTGTCCAGCTATTTTTAGCTGTACAAAACACATGCAGCTAATTTTGGTGCTTGATATGGCAAATTGGTGTTTTTCCATCCATATTATTTTAATGCATTACCTGAATTATGAGCACACTGGTTTGTAGCGCAAAAAGTTTTACTGTTTACTACACCTTTTTTTCCTTCTCGCCGCCTATAGACTTCTGCGTTGAGGAATAAGGTGGATAGCTGTTTCCAAACATGTTTTCCAGACACTCCCTCATCTGCTATTGGTCGGTCAAACAGGTAGCCCCGCCCCAGGCTCACACAATTGGTTGATGTCGATAATGCGTTTTCATGTTTAAAAGTAATGCAAAAACAGTAATTTTGTGGTACAGTGTGACAAAATGTACACTATATTTATGTGCGCAGTAGCCCAGTAGCCACAGCTGTATCCCTTCTAGCCTTAACCCGATAAAATTCATGGTGCTGTGTTTACAAACCTACGACCAGTGTTGAGGAAAGTTACTTTTAAAAGTAATGCATTACAATTTTGCGTTACTCCCTGAAATGCATCTAATTACATTACTCAGTTACTTTTTATGGAAAGTAATGCGCTACGTTACTTTTGTGTTACTTTTAAATCTGGGCAGGGCTTGCTTCTTTGTTTTTAATATAAAACAATTCTAATGTAAAAGCCCCTTTACACCAAACGTGAAATGAATTCACCTCAGGCTAAAAGAAAAGTACATTTATGCACTCTTCAGCTCTAAAAAAAAAAAGAAGCACAAAACTAATTTTTGCTTATTAGTATGGTTGAATTGGATCATCGAAGGTCAGCAGCAAAGACACTGGTTAATAAAATGGGATTAAATACATAAAGAAAATTTATTTACATATTTAATTATTGCAGGGTCGCATCATATTCTGAGTTTGCATTTCACTGTTTTTATTCATAATTTTGAGGAATACTGAATCAGTTTTTTTTGTGAGTGAGATGAATTAATGCATGTTCACATTTAGTCTAGAATACAATAACATCATGTTTACTCAATCAATAAATGGGGAAAACAGTAACTGGTGTTACTTATTTGAAAAAGTAACTCAGATATTTTCTTAGAACTTAAAAGGTAATGCGTTACTTTACTAGTTATTTGAAAAAGGTAATATTATTTCGTAACTCGCGTTACTTGTAATGCGTTATCCCCAATAGTGCCTACGACTGCCACAGTGAGGAGTGTCAAATCTCAAGACATGTAATGATATCTGACAGGTAATGTGAACTCTTAAATATATTATTAGTAGTAGTCTTTTTTTTTTATTTTATTTTTTTAATACAGCAGTTTTGAAGTTCATAATGCTCAAAAAACGGAATTTAGAGTGTCAGACTCGTTTATTTTGGCCACAGTTGAAGAATGCACGTGTAGAAAAGTGTGCATTTTCTCTTTAAATTACTAAATTTATACTGGAGAGGACATGTTGGGGACTGAACACATTCAGACAGGTGAGAAGGCCAATATAAGTTTGTGAATTCACGCAGCAGTCCTGTGTATTGAATTCATGAAGCCTTGTTGAAACAGCACCACCCTAAGGACAACTTATGTAGTTCGTCATAAAGCACTCGTAGTAATAAATCAAAAGTCATGTTTGTCTGGATATCTCCATATTTCCCCTCCATCTTGTCTCAGTCTCAATAAAAAAATAAAAAAATAAAATAAATTGAAACAATAGTACATTCAGTATTTATTTTTGATTAATTATTTCAGAGATCTCTCATAATTCTCCAAAAGTGGGCAAAATATATGTTGGACATATGTGCGTCATGAACTGTTATAGAATCTTTCAGGCATTTTTTAATGCATATTTCATGCATAAAAATGGAACACGCAAAAACCAAAACGAAACAAAAAACAGAGTTTATAGAGAAGCATATATCCTTGATTTCCTTAATGCACGTGCAGGAAAAAATAAAATAAACTCCTTTTTTTTCAGAGTTTATAGAGAAGCACATATCCTTGATTTCCTTAATGGAAAGAAAAACATGAATGGACAAAACAAAACGCTGTTTCAGTAGAAGGATATATAAAGGCATGCACATTTTGACAGAAATAGTAAAACAACAGCAAAACTAAATAAATAAATAAAACACAATAAGGTACCATAATTTCAGACACATAATTAAATGCACACACATGTATATTTTCATATGTTTTGCATATTAGATATTTGAGAGAAAAACATACATTGCATTGGTCACTTTCAGTCATTTTATGTAGCCTGCATTCATCACATACGTAAAGACATTTACCGTACAACGTTAGCACTGATGTCCGTTTCTGTTCTGTATCCAGGGTGTGTGTGTCTCAATCACATTCAGGCACTGTGGAAATCATAAAAATGTCCCACATTATCAAATAACACATCTTCCTTCATCTTCCGTCCTGATGATGAAGCAATCGTGTGTTGATTGCAAATATTTGACTCTTGGTTGAAGAATTTTGTGCCTTTGCAGTTCATTCGCAGGCCAGTTTGCCATCAAAGCTGGACAGAGCGATAGCAAAAGCTTGCACTGCACACATGGGGTAATTATAGTCCAGAGTAAAAATGTCATCTGCCACCCTTCCAAACTGCATCACAATGTAGCTATCTGAAAAAGAGAGCGTTTACAGTCAGGTTAGCTTTTACAGGTGCATCTCAATAAATCAGAATGTTGTGGAAAAGTTCATTTATTTCAGTAATTCAACTCAAATTGTGAAACTTGTGTATTAAATAAATTTAATGCACACAGACTGAAGTAGTTTAAGTCTTTGGTTCTTTCAGTTGTGATGATTTTGGCTCACATTTAACAAAAACCCAACAATTCACTATCTTAACAAAATAGAATACTTCATAAGACCAATAAAAAACACTTTTAGTGAATTGTTGACCTTCTGGAAGGTATGTTCATTTACTGTATATGTACTCAATACTTGGTAGGTGCTCCTTTTGCTTTAATTACTGCCTCAATTTGGCGTGGCATGGAGGTGATCAGTCTGTGGCACTGCTGAGGTGGTGTGGAAGCCCAGGTTTCTTTGACAGTGGCCTTCAGCTCATCTGCATTGTTTGGTCTCTTGTTTCTCATTTTCCTCTTGACAGTACCTCATAAATTCTCTATGGGGTTCAGGTCTTGTGAGTTTGCTGGCCAGTCAAGCACACCAACACCATGATCATTTAACCAACTTTTGGTGCTTTTGGCAGTGTATGCAGGTGCCAAATCCTGCTGGAAAATGAAATCAGCATCTTTAAAAAGCTGGTCAGCAGAAGGAAGCATGAAGTGCTCTAAAATCTCTTGGTAAACGGG
>JAHKKF010532107.1:0-17375 GCA_019740295.1 Labeo calbasu
GACATCTGTGGCATTGTGCTGTGTGATAAAACTGCACATTTTAGAGTGGCCTTTTATTGTGGCCAGCCTAAGGCACACCTGTGCAATAATCATGCCATATATCAAGCCTAGCAACTAGCTTAAGACATGCTATCAATGTACTTATGGTGCAATCAAGTCATGTCGGATTGATCGTATTTACGAGTTGAACCACAAAGTCATTATAATGAGTGGAAAACTCAAAATTTTCTTTAAGCCCAGAGTTTCCAAGGCGTGAAAGTGAGAAAAGGTGTCAGATGCAGTGGACGCAGTCAATGACTTTATAGATAAAATAGATAAAAAATCATTGAATTGTTTGTAGAAAAGGTAAATCGCCATCTTGTTTCGAACAAAGTGACTTGAACGCACCTGACGTCATAATGACGACTTGTCAGCTCATAAGTACGTATGTCCCAGGAAGACTTGAGCGCAGCATTATTCAAGCAACATGTTAATAACATGCTGATCATGGTAGAAACATGCTAGAAACATGCTAATCATGTTAGCAACATACTAGTAGCTTGTTAATCATGCTAGAAACATGCTAACAACATGCTAATCATGCTAGCAGCATGTTAGTAACATGCTAATCATGTTAATAACATGCTAGCAACATGCTAATCGTGCTAGAAACATGCTAATCATGTTAGAAACATGAGCTGTGTCCGAAATCACTCACTCGTTCACCCTATATAGTGAATGGCAGTTGAGTGGACTATATCAGGAGTGAACAAAATTAAGTTTATTACTCCAGTCCATCTATTAACATCTAGTGAAGTGAAAAGATACATGTTTGTGAAAAACAAATATATCATTTAGGCCTTTTAACCTCAAAATGTTGCTTTTGGTTGAAATACAAGTCCATAATCCATAATATTGCTTTCTCCAGTGAAAAAGTCATCTAGTCTGAATCAAGTGAGAAATATGCACAGATCAAGCACAGTTTACAAGTTTTCAGTTAAAGTGTCTTATTGATGGATTTGTTTCTTACAAACATGCAGCGTTTCATTTCACAAGACGTTAATTGATGGACTGGAGTGGTGTGGATTACTGTGATGTTTGTATCAGCTGTTTGCACTCTCATGCTGACGGCACCCATTCATTGCAGAGGATCCATCTGTGAGTGAGTGATGCAATGCTGCATTTCTCCACATCTGTTCTGATGAGGAAACAAACTCATCTTGAATGACCTGAGGGTGAGCACATTTTTATTTATTTCAGGATGAACTATTTCTTTAATGCCGTCCAGCCGCATTGCGCATACCGAACGTGTGCCTCACGAAAATCTGCTCTTTTAAGTAACAAAGATATCTTAGCGAGCTTACAGACTGGGTTTCCTGTATTGCACAAATCAAAAGACAGACAAGAAAGGGTGGAGTCGAGCAGAGGAAGAAAGTGCCGCATCACTCCCCACTTCCTATCTCTGTTTTCCATGAGTCGACAGATTGAGGAATGGAAAGAGACGAAATTAACCCAAACACACAAAGAGGCGCGCTATTTTTAGAGCGTTTGTAAATCGGCGCGTTAGCCAACACTCTCCGCCCCCTTGACTCCATGATGACATAGAGCGAGAGCTGTCAACAACCTGTTACCAATATGAGCAGAGACCAAAGGACGAAACTGATGGGCTATTTCCCCAGTTAACCACAGCTTACTTCGGGGCTTCCCCGTCAGCCTATTTTTGAGTCCTGAATAAACTGTGAGCTGTATACATTGAATGATGTCTCGATTTTTATAGCTGCACATAAACAGGTCAACCAAACACTTGCCTACTCGCTGGATCGAACTGATGTCACGTTGTCGTAATCCAGGCATAGTTTAGTTCTGACTCACTGGTTGTGATTCAGTCCGGTTGGAGACTCGTACTCCTGTATTTGCGCTGTATGCTACGACTGCCATGCTATTGCTCATACGTAGAGATAGTATGAACTCATCCCGCATATTTTTGTCCTACAGGCCTCAATGTTACGGTAAATCAGCTGTTGTTGAGGAGAAGTTTGCTGTTTCTTTTCAAAGCAATCAGACTTTTTTACATTTCAGATGACAAAACAGGTTAAGAAATCCCATAGACATAGCCGTACAGCAATTCTGTCAATGTCAGTCATTTATAGTCAGTCAATTTGCCATAGAGGTTTGTACAAATCTGAATTGATTCGCATTGGTTCAGACCACTCTCTCACTGAATCATCTGTAAGAGTTTCTCTAGCACTATTGAGATACCTAAAGTGATAGTTTAACCAAAAAGTGTGTCATCATTTACTCACCCTCAAGTTGTTCCAAATCAGTTTCTTTCTCACAACCCAAAAACACAAAAGAAGATAGCTTGAAGAATGTGGGTAACCAAACAGTTTCTGGTTCCCATTGACAGCCGTAGTATTTTTTTCCATACTCACCTAAAAAACAAGTAAATGTGGAGCATGTTTTACAAGAAAGTACTTTTTTAGACTATTAGTTGCACATTTATTAATAAACCATTTAAATCATAATAATGAGCGTTTAATTACCTATGTAACCTAATAAGCGAATGCAAAAAAAGCTTTTTATGAATGTGTCAGGGAAAAACAGCAAGTAGACCGCATTAACATTTTAATAATTTATTGATAAACTAGTGCTTTCTTTGTTTTCGGCTTAAGAGATGAAAGTCGACGACACTGACTCATCATATCCACAGAAATGTTGCGCCTCAAATGCATGTTTTATACGTATTACATAATCTGAGAATATTAGTATTCTATTTAAATTGGTTCATTTAAAAGTACACATTTCACGTAGTTTTGAAGTTTCATGCTCAAGTTCACGGAGATGGCAGAAAGCACATCCATTTTGCTTTAATTATTTTACAAAAGCGCAATGTTTTGTTGTTATTCTGAGTGCGCACTCAAGAGTCTTTGCAGATTTGAAAGATGTATTACTTTTATCTGTATGAACAAAAATGAGGGAGTATTTTAAGTGACTGCACCGGCTCCTCCATCTGTCATGCAGTGAGCGTGTTACTGTTCAGCTTCCACGCTACGCACAGACATTTGAATAGCAAACATTCAAGTGCCATTCACTTCGCCAATTCCTGTGTTTTTTTTCCCCTATGACTAAACGACTAATAAAATTTTGGTCGACCAAGCCTCTTCTCGTCAACTAATGTTTAGGGGGCAGCCCTATCCGTGACGTTTTAAAATAATGTACCATCAAGGATTCCACATCCTAAGTCCAATTCCATGATGGCTGAGCAAGCTTGTTACATTTGCTGTTGTGTTCATTTTCAACCCCCTGCCAAATTATTACCCCCCTCTTTGAAATTGCTACATGATTGCCTAATCCTAACCCCACCCCCACACCTAACCCTAAATTTACCAATACTAGAGGGGTAGTGACCTCAGAATTCAGCACAACACCAGAAAGCGGAACGTATGGAGCTGTATATGCTGTATATGTACATAGGAGCTGTTCATAACTGTATATGAAAACGATTACAAGTGCTCTCTGTTTTACCGCCTTTACCGAGTTTTCATCATGATATCAGGTAGGAATAAACCCCTATATATAACATAAAATCACCCCTTAGGAGATCTGTACAGGTGGAGCTGGGGAAAGTAGAGGGTTTCTAAAGCGTGCTGCAACTGCTACAGCAAACAATAGCTGAGTATTTGAATGCTGAGCACCAAGTTTATTGGCTGCTGATACGAAAGAAACCAACCAGCTGCTCTATGTGTGTAATGGTGTGATTATATCAGACTGAGTGAGAACCGATTGGTCTGCGCCATCTAGATGTTCACATCAGATCTTTCTGCGCAGGAGTGCTGTTGTTGAATGTTTGGTCTGAAGAGTTTCATGTCTAATAGAAGTACAAAAAGTTAGCTGAATGCTAAGCTACTCCAGAAAATGAAACCTTTTCTTAGACTTGATTTTATCATGAACAAATATTGTTTGAACTTTTTAGTGTTATTGAAAAAATGAATCTGTAGGCTTCCTTACACAAGGACTGTTGGTTATGTGTTACATCTGATGCTGATGAGAGTCTGCTAGTGGTCAGGTACAGGTGTGTATGTGTGTGTGCGAGATGCCCTGGCTGTAGTGGGGTCAAACAGGGGTCGCGATCTGCAGAGGCGGAACATTATCTCCTCATGTTCTCAGGTTCAGAGGTCTGAAGGTCACATGACCTCATAATGCTGGGTCACTTTACTCCATTTCTAACACTCAATTAGAGAGAACTGGACACTTCACACAACACACAACGTGTCACACACACACACCGCTCTTTCTCACAATCAGTACTTTATATCAGTTTCTATTAGTTATGCACAAATCTTCACAGACAGATCTTCATGGATTTTCTTTTGTGCTGTCTTGAACAGAACACAAAAGAGACTATTTTGGAGAATGGTTCACCTGTTTTTGTCCATGTAATGAAAGTCAGCGGTGTCCAAAACAACAGCATTGGAATCCACATTGGCTTTTATTGTGTGGACAAAAAAACAGTTTTGAGAGATACTGTAAATGAATATATTTAAAGGGATAGTTCACCCAAAAATCAAAAGTCTGTCATTGATTACTCACCGTCATGTCGTACCAAACCTGTAAGACATTCGTTCATCTTCTAAACACAAATTAAGATATTTCTGAAGGCTTTTCTGATGTGTTGTGCTACTGTTGTTAACAGTGTTGGGGGTAACGCATTACAATTAACGCGAGTTACGTAATCAGATTACTTTTTCAAGTAACTAGTAAAGCGCATTACCTTTTAATATACAAGAAAATATTTGAGTTACTTCTTCAAATAAGTAACGCCAGTTAATTTTTTCACCATTTATTGACTGACTAGTTTACCGTCCCCATGTTGAGAGAAATCGGAAGTACAGAGGTGTTTTGTGTGCTGTGTGAACATGATGATACTGTAGTTCTAGATTAAATCACTTGCAAAAAAACAGATTGAGTCTTCACCAAAATGAATTAAAGCAGTGAAATGCAAACTCAGAATATGACGCAAACCTGCAATAATTAAATGTTAAATAACACAAATGTCCTTTATGTATTTATTCCCATTTTATTAACCATTGTCTTTTCTGCTGACCTTTGATGATCCAGTTCAACCATACTAATAAGAAAAATGACTTTAGATAAACTAACATTTGTGCTTCATGGTTTTTTTTTCGTTTGTTTTTTTTTATTGCTGAAGAGTGTCGAACTTTCTTCTTCTGCGTTCTACTGTAAAGACGTGAATTTACTTTTCCTTTAGCCTGAGGCTTATTCATTTCACTTTCGTGTGAAAGGGCTATAAAAATATAACTTTTTATATTAAAAACAAACAAGCAAGCCCTTTCCAGATTTTAAAAGTAACACAAAATTAATGTAACGCATACCTTCCATAAAAAGTAACATAGTAACGTAATTAGTTACTTTTTTAGGAAGAAACGCAATATTGTAATACATTGCTTTTAAAAGTAACTTTCTCCAGTAACTTTCTGTTGTTAATACACGTTGAATACAAATTGTTGGATGAAGTCGTTATTTTTGTTTTCTATATAGATAGAAAGTATTCTTGTAGCTTCATAACATTAAGGTTGAGCCAAATATGTCACAGGGACTATTTTATCAATGTCCTTACTACCTTTCTGGGCCTTGAATGTGATAATTACATTGCTGTCTATGCAAGAGAAAGCTCTTGGATTTCATCAAAAATATCTTCATTTGTGTTCTAAAGATGAATGAAGGTCTTATGGGTTTGGAACGACATGAGGGTGAGTAATTAATGACAATTTTCATTTTTGGGTGAACTGTACCTTTAAATGTGAACTAAATGTAATGTTTTCAGACACTAAATATGGATGTTATTTACAATTAAAAGAAAATGTAGTTTAGTTTACATTAAATGTAATTTGTTGAATTTGAAGATTGCATTTGACTGACGTTATAATTCTGTTATCTCTGATTAAAGATGAATAAATGGTTAATATATATGATATGTGTGTGTGTGTGTGTGTGTGTGTGTGTGTGTGTGTGTGATGCGATCTGGGAAAACCCGTCGAATGTCGCACTGGTATGTTTTCAGGAAATTCGAAAAATAGGTTGAATGTCAATTTTTTGTCAAAATTAGCTTTTTACATTAAATTTTTATTTTATAACATCTTGTCTATCATCACTGAAAATATTTTGGCGAAATTTACTTGTTTAGTGCAGAAAAATAGCCATTTATTGCAGAAAGCAGAAATGACTGTTTTTTTTTTTATTTTAAGAACGCGCTCAAAATAAACCACGAAACAAATTTTTATTAAAGGTGTATCAATGCACATTTTCCGCCAGTTCTGTGTAAACTATGGCATGTTAAGTTTTTTTAATTTATTTATTTACTTATTTATTTTTTTAATATCGCGGGTGGCGGAGCGCAACAATGCAGTCTGAAGCACTGTGGCTGCTCACGTAAACCATCTTACTCGTCTCAGTCGGCTCAATCTTGGTGATGTCAGTGCCCTAAACCATGTTATAATGGACTATTTCACATTCAGAGATAAAGGATCGGATGATGAAGTTACTAAAGAGGAGGAGTCCAATGACAGTCTGTTTTATGCACAGAGCGCGAACAGTTGCGCTGCGCTCACTTTTCTAAATGTAAACTACAAGGTAGGCTGCGTTATTCGTGCTGTTTAAACA
The DNA here is from genome assembly GCA_019740295.1 of Labeo calbasu. NCBI lineage: Eukaryota > Metazoa > Chordata > Actinopteri > Cypriniformes > Cyprinidae > Labeo > Labeo calbasu. The sequence goes on from JAHKKF010532107.1 coordinate 6,661, forward strand.
TACGAGGGGTGATCAAAAGTTCGAAGACTATGCCCATGATAAACAATGGAAAACAGACGTTAGTCTGTTTGTGTAATGATGCAGTATAGCGCTCCTGACTTGACAGACAGCTCTCGTTAAACCCGTGAATTGAAAGTGAAAGCTGTCTCACTTTAAACCCGTTTTTCTCAATATTCTATTCCCGAAAATCATAGCTATCAGCCAACTTAAGATACCATACCTTTTGCCATAAATAAAATAGCCATAAAATAAAAAAAGTTTTGGAAAGGGCTAGAACCCAGCTTTCACATGGTATCAAAACCTAAAAAATGTAAAATTTCACCTTGTGTTGGGTTTTCCTAGATTGCATCACAAATATATTTACGGTAGGGAATTTACAAAGTATCTTCATGAAACATGATCTGTACTTGATATCCTAAAGATTTTTGGCATCAAAGGAAAATCGATAATTTTGACCCATACAGTGTATTTTTTGGCTATTGCTACAATTGTACCCGTGCTACTTAAGACACACACACACATATACTCTACAAGTGCACATTCACCCAAAAATTTAAATCCTTTCATCATTTCCTCACCCTCAACTTGTTTCAAACCTGTATGAGTTTCTTTCTTCTGAACACACACACACACACACACTAAAATTATATTGTAAAGAATATGGGTCCCCACTGTACTTTTTTCTATGCTATGGAAATCAGTGGCTACTATTTGGTTACCAACATTATTCACAATCTTCTTGTAAGTTTAACAGAAGAAACAAACTCGTACGGGTTCGGAAGAAATTCAAGATTGAGTAAATGATGACAGATTTTTAATTTTCGGGTGAACTATCCCTTGAAGCACACCTAATTTTCACAAGTGTATAATAGCCTGCTTTTGGGGTCACGAGTGTAATTCCTAGGGAGCAAATTTGCTAAAGTGTATGTACCTTGACATTGCTTTGGCTAAAAGCATCTGCCTAAATGCACCAATGTAATGTTAAGTGCATACAGTTGTTCATAGACAGTGTCTGGTGATCTATAAAGTAGCCGCAACAAGCGGTGGAAAACAACTATGACATTTTCCTTCAAAATCACACTTGCAAACTCTCACACCCACTTGCATTCAAACATACAAACAAGCATATATACACACACACACATACATTCACATTTGATCTTTCCAGGATGTGGTTCACTGTGCTGTGTGCACGGACGGGGTTTCCCTCCTCACCACTACAGCATTTCCGCCTCGGCCACGTGTTGTCTGTGCATGCATCTAGCGGAAGAAATTGCAATTTTAAATGGGTATTGTTGCTGCTTTGCTTTTGTTCTGCATTATCATTGGTTGAAGGGTCAAAGTATAGTCTTTTCTTCATTTAGTTATTTGTTTTACAGCCATCTCTAAATAACTCATGGACTTCATCTAGTTTTAGAAAGATTTCACCAGTTGCAGTTTGCAATTGATATAAACAAAAGAACAATTAAAGCAAGAGTTTTACATTTTCGGTCTTGGACGCAGCTTGTTGGCGCTTTTTTCCAAATGTGATTTCACATTTGCTTTTAGGAATGTGGTTATTGCCGGAATTGGAGAAGTGATATTGTCATAGCAGCCGGAGTTACGTCTGGTATTTATCTGGTTGTCCTGCCAAAACGCTCTCTCTCATGTTGCCACCTCCAGCACTGTGACAGGCTGTGTGTTTTATTTAGAGATGAGACGCTCGCAGTGATTCACAGCCCACCAAGGCCCTGAGACACGTGCGGCGGTACAAGATTCTCCATTAAACACGTTCACTTACCATTTGTAACAACTACACTGAAATGTTCAGCCGAGAAGCTCAGTCACGGGAAAATTCGTGAAAAGTACAGATAATAGTGAGACTGACACGTGATGCAGCTGACAGCATGTTGATTTTTGTGACAAAGGCCGGCATCAGTATAAAACCTATTACAGTGCCAATTAAACACTTTCCTTTATGGTGTTTCTTGAAATTGAAATTGAAAACATAATACATTTATCTGCTTTTGACAGAGGTTTTTATTCACAGTGGCTTACACTGTATTCAAGATACACATTTGATTAGTTCATGCTTTCCCTGGGAGTTGAACCCATGACATTAGAGTTGCTAGCACCACGCTCTACTGTTGAGCTAAAGACAAGGCTGACTGATGCTTAGAAAATATTTTCTTTAATCACATTATTATATGATATTTATTTGTGTTTGTTTTATAGATTTTGTTTTTTACTGATTTATGTACAGCAATAAAAAAAGTAAGTAAACAACAAAAAACAGGAATAACAATAGCAATAATAATACACGACACTAAATGTTTTGTTTCTTTAAAGACATTTATTTATTTATTTGTGTTTGTTTATTTGTTTGTTCATTATTGTATAGCAAACAAAAAGTAATAATAACAAAATATAATGTTTATTTATTTGTTTGTATATTTATAGCAATAAAGGAATAAATAATAAAAACAAACAAAAATGATTGATTTATGTACATTAATAAGTAAACAAATAATAATAATAATAATAGGTGTATTGATTTATGTACATCAATAAATAAACTAATAATATTAACATTAATAATAATAATGATAGTTGTATTAATTTGTGTACATCAATAAATAAACTAATAATAATAATGATTATTCTTGTATTGATTGATTTATGTACATGAATAAATAAAAATAAATAAATAAATAATAATAATAATAATAATAATAATAATAATAGTTGTATTGAATTATGTACATGAATAAATAAACAAATAATAATAATAATAATTGTATTGATTTATTTTATAGCAGTAAATAAACAAATAAATAATAACAACAGATATAATAACCAAGTACAATAGTGATATTCATTCATTCATTTAAACAAACTATTAAATAATACATTTTAGGATATATTTTAATATTTTTATTTTTATGTGGCACATATGTTTAAACAAACTCATTAAATACTTTGACGAGCACATAGTTTTTCCTGTGTTGATTTTCTTATTGAAACAGGATGATGGAGAAAGATTGTTGTTACAGTATGTTCATGGAGCCAGTATGTTACAGTGGGTCAGAAACATACTTTACAGCCACAGACAAGAGCAATAAAAAGGCTTTGTTGTTGGTTTTTCAGGTAACTGGGATCCCCAGGCATTTGTTCAGAGGTTTGGTCTGGCTACACCAGTGGCTTCGCTTCAGTTCCTCACCCAAAACCACAAGGACTAGAGGACACCTCCAACCTGCCACTCAACTTTGACCTCTGGCCTTCACCCACTCTATGGAAATTCTGATATTATATTTAGAATTAATGTAATGCACATTAGCATTTCAGTGAATACTAAACTAATAAAAGGTGAATTGTTTCCTCCTGTCTGAACTGTAACTTGTCAGAATGTGTTTGATGAAATATCACATATCTGTTCACAATAATTTAAAATAAAAGCTATATTCATATCACTTCAAGAATCTTTTTCTGAATGTGAGTGGTATGTTTATAAAATGTTGTAAATATTAAAAGAAAGAAAGAAAACAACTGTTCCACAAAGTGTATTTTAGGAACGTCTCCCACACTGTAACTCTGTTCCAAAACCTAGTGTGCTGCCTTGCTGTCAGCTGCCTACATAGAAAGCTGCCGTGGAACCTCCTTAATGGACAGTATGGAGCACTGCACGTAGCAGAAAACATTTTGATAATGGCTGCAGTACAGGTCATAAACCTTGCCCTCTTCATGTAAATGAATGGAATGTAAGCCAAACAAAAAAAATCGAATTACACTTCAAATTATTTTTTTCCCAGAGATTTATGTAGTTCATATCACAGAAATGTATGCTCAAGTGTGCATTTTTCTAATAAGTTTGCTTTAAGTTAGTGATTTGATTCTATAAAAGGGGTGTGGCATCATGACTGCCAGCTTGTGATTGGGTCTACAGGAGTTTGGGTGGGACATCGACACCATTTCACCTCATGATTACTACTGTGCAGACTCAAGCCCAAAGTATACTTCAGTTTTTTATGCATATGCTAGTCGAACGCGCAGACTTTCAAAGTATACTCCAGTAGAGGTGTACTCAAATGTAGGCGACCGACACACTGGCTCTGGAAAAAACTTCATCTTTAGTCCAATGTCTGCTTTATTTTTCTCCAGGATGCCCGCAGTGTGACGGCACTCTCACACAAGCACTTGTCATTGCGGCTGTCTGTTGTTGTTGCAGTCTCATTTTGTTGTTGTTGTTCCGACCCTTTAGTTTCATTCTCTAGTGTGAAACAGAGGCCCGGGCCAGTGTTGCCACCTTGTGGAACAACAGATTACTGCAAAATAAATTTGACGCGCATGTGCGACCTGTACGTACAAAGTATGTGCCGTTACCAAACTCGTGTGGTGTGCGTACTGTAAGCGTGTACTACTGATGCCGAAATTTGCGCTACCGTATGTGTAAAAAGTGAAGTATACTTTGGGCTTCAGGCTCCAAAAAAAACATCACAGCACAAGATGACAGCGGCCAATTTGTGTACATTTTAAAGATGACGTTTTTCAGTGGAAGGAAATAGTCTTCAGTCCTTTGATCCCTAGAGTCTATGATCCCCCTGTAAAAACGAAAACAGTTCGAGTTTTTGGCGTCAGGCAGTTGTGAGAGAGTTTTTCATAACAATTGATATGATTGATATGATTGATATTCACAATGGTGAGCAAGACACACACACAAGAGGTTATTGTTTGTATATACTTAGTTTTGTTTTTTGTTTTTTAAATGATGAATATAGAGCCACCTGCTGGTCTGGAGGGTTATTTTCTGTCACACGCTGCTGGCTGTAGTCATTGCATTGTGTTCAATTGTAACTTTTTGGCCTAGATGTAGACGTCACGAGGCGATAACAACGTAAGCTTGTCACCACCATCTGTTTTGTGTGTCACGGCTTTAAAGGGTTAGTTCACCCAAAATTGAAAATTAGCCCATTATTTGCTCACCCTCATGGCATCCTAGGTATACGACTTCTTTCAGACAAGAGCCGTGTGAGGCACTTTTAATTATGGATGGATGCACTTTATTGGACTTGTTTTGAACTGCTGAAGAGAAACACCTGCTTTTGCCATGGTAAAGCTTGAAAGAGCCTGGACATTTTTTTAATATAACTCTGATTGGATTTGTCTGTAAGACGGAAGTCATATACACCTAGGATGGCTTGAGGGTGAGTAAATAATAGGCTAATTTTCATTTTTGGGTGAACTATCCCTTTAAAGGGGACATCGGATGCAAAATTCACTTTTATTCACTTTTTTTCAATGTGTTTTAGCAGTTTGTGAACACAACCACCCTACAATAATAAAAATCAATTCACTCCTTTCTTTTAACCTCTAAAAAACCTAAACAGTCTTAATTATCAAGCCGTTTTGATTTTCTGTACAGTATGATGTCATATTGCTCAAGCCCCGCCCACGACTGCTGATGGACTGTCGCGTATAAGCATATTTGTTGAGTTCTCCGCACTCAAGCAACTGTAGCGACAATGTCTCGTAAGCAATGCAAAGTGTTTTGTATTTGGATGTGAAAGTGAACATAAGAATCTTCATTTTCTACCGACAACGGAGCCACTGAGGACGCAGTGGATTAATTTTGTTTTTGATGGTAACGCCACCGAATACACAAAAAAAAAAAAAAACAGAAGAGAGGGATGGGGTGAGCAGTAGCTCATTAGCATTTAAAAAGACATGCATGGTAACAGTTTGCTGTTTTTGACGAGGTAAAAAGGGTGTTGTTTTATGTGACAAGTGGGGCGGGGCCGAGAACCGTGGGAACGGGAGGAGGCCGGTGGAGTATAATGATAATAAGCGACACCTGTGCCACTCACCGGTCTCGAGTCCCACGGAGGAGCTCCGGAAGGATAAAAGGAGGAGCGACAGTGGAAGACGAGAGAGGACCAGGCCCGGACTTTATTTTGTGTTTTATGTGCGGCAGTCGTCCATGAGGGGCTGCCGCTTTACTTTTGTGTTTGTTTATTTTATTATTAAAAGTGCTTAAATGTTTGCCGTTTCCTGCCTCCTTCTTCCTGTTCTACAAACTGTGTTACATTTTACAAGACAGTTGAGGAATTTTAACCGAAGTATGTTGACATTTCATGAAGACCCTAAAGAATCATGCCAACTTGTGGAAAATGGTCATCTGACGTCCTTTTAAAATATCCAGTTTTATATCTACAAATATTTACAAAATATAGACTTCTGGGAATCCATGTTCTGGTCTAAAGAGACCAAGTCAATCATTTCGGATCCAAAAGAATCCAAAATGTTCTGGTGTTGCTAGAGGAGGAGTACAGTGAGAAGTGCCTGGTACCCACAGTGAAATTCAGTGGTAGTAAAGCTCTTCTACAGGGATGTATGAGTGCTGAAGGTGTGAGGACGTTGTGCTTTATCAATGCTGTCATGAATTCACACACCTCATTCCCTGCATTATTGGGCATTTTTTCAGCATGACAATGAAGATATTCTCCCAATGTGAAAATCCTTCAGTGGACATGTATTTCCCTCAATCTTATCTCTCTCTTGAGCAGCTGTGGGGGATTCTGTAGAGACAAGCTGAGCAACACTCCCCATTAAAGACCAGGGCATTTAAGGAGGTCGTCCTCCAGGAGTTAAACAGGACAGATGTGAAAAATTGTCATGAACTTGTACACTCAGAGCAGTATAGTTAAAGTTCTGAAGGACATACTAAGTACTAGAATATTATACATTTGCTGAATTACATCAAGGGTATAGTCATTTCTGCAATCCTTAATTTCAACAAAATTGGCTAAGTTACTTATTTTACAGAAAATATTGGCATAAATATTTTTGTTTTTATTAATGTTTAATACATTTAAATTTCGCCATCTTTCCATGAATTATATTAGTGATCATTAAGAAAATATACAAATATTGGCTAAAATAATCAATTTTACTTCAATTACAATGATGTTACCAACACATTTGAGTGTTGAATTAAACATACTTGTAATCTGCATTGTTTTTCCAGTGTATTCTGGGATTGGCTTTTCTTTGAAGGACATGTGATGCAAGCTTTGGGTAAAATGAGGAAGCAACATCCAGCCTTCAAACTTTCAGAACACAACTAGGATCCCTTAAAATGCCTCCACAATAAAATACAATAAAATCACGTGTACACACACACACACACACACACACACACACACCACTAGGGCTGGTCATTGGTATATTATCCCACAGCCTGCCTGATTCTCCCTGAAATGGCCAGTCTATTTCTCTGGCTTTGTTACATAATCCACCCTCACTTACAAACCGCCGTAGTGCTGCATTCCTGTTTTGTTGGCAGCGCGAGCAGGCCCGGACTCTTCCAGACAGCTCAATACCACACAAACCGACAGTAATGCCGTTTGCGCTCTGAGGTCAGACATGCAGTGGAGGTTGAACATGATGACTTCATGCCAATTTGCAGGCCACATGTGAAAGATCTAGACAGACGAACAAGAAAAGATGGACAGAAACTGAGGTGTGAAAGTATCTTGAGCGCTGTCACACTTTAGAGACAGTGTGTGGAAAGAGTCAAACTGGAGGCAGGAAGTACGTCAGGGCCAATAGAGGAAGTAAAAGGGGGGTGAGGGTGTCGAGGCCACAACGCAGCCGGAAGCCGCAGTGGAATTACGACCAAAATACTCTCCGTGTGTTACTTCGGGACAGACAGAAGGGGCACGGGTTCACGAGGGGCCTTTTTTTAATTGTTGCGGTTTTGCGTATGCACACGTTCACGGTAAAAGGAAAAAACTCTTTTGTAAATTCACCTCCTGTTGTTTCTCAGACAAGCAGGTTTTGTCTCGCCTGAATAAGTTTCAGTTTATATTGGCCAAAGCATTTTCATAGAGCGCTATTTCTGAGCAGGCTTATGTAATAATTATAGACATGCAAAACAAAGGCAGGCGATTCCGCAAAAACTACTTTAAATTTATCTCAGACATATATTTACAATTGCACAGCATTTGCAGTACTGTAACATGCATCCTACATACAGTAACATATGGATCACTACTTTATTTAGTAAACTACTTTACTAAGTTTTGTATATTCATTCATACAACAGGAGTGACACATAATAATAATAATAATAATAATAATAATAATAATAATAATTGTAATAATGAGTATTGTACAATTTATTGAAATACATGCACACATACAGATAAATATACAAATGTGTGTGCGTGTGTGTGTGTGTGTGTGTGTGTGTGTGTGTCAACAGTAAAAATTATAATAATACAATAAAACAACAACAATAACAACAACAATAATAATAATAATAATAATAATAATAATAATAATAATAATAAACATTTAGTTAATGCTGAGTGAAAAATAGTGAAAAAATAATTTATTGTAGCATGTACATTATTATTATTATTATTATTATTATTATGAATAATTAAGACTACGCATTAATTAATTAATTAGATATATGACTGTTGTTGATGTTAATTATTAATTTTATCATTTAAATAATAATAATAATACATACAATAAAATATCTAACTGTTAAAAAATGAGATACTAACAACAACTATAATAATACAGAATAAAACAGAATTAAAAATAAAACAGAATAACAGCTGTTTATTATTATTATTATTATTATTAAAAGAATAATCATTAGATATAGTAATTATATTATAAATAATTATGACTAATAAATATTATATACTCATTATTAATTAATAAATGTACTGTTTTTTTCTTCTGTTACAGAATCACATGATGGTTGTTGATGTTGTAGTTATTTATTAATTTTATTATATAATTTAAATAATAATAATAATAATAATAATAATAAAATAATTAAAAATATACAATAATACAAAAATAATCTAATTCTGTTTAAACATGAGAAACTAACAACAACAATAATAATAATAATAATTAACTTTAGTTAATGCTGAGTAAAATATAGTGTTCATTTGTTGTGGCATGTACATTATTATTAGTAGTAGTACTAGTAGTAGTACTAGTAATAATAATAATAATAAACAATAACAGCTGTATATTTATTATTATTATCTAATTTAAATAAATAAATACATAACATTTTAAATAAAATTTTACATTAAAATATTCTAAATACAATAATTTAATTACATTTTAAATTAAATTAAAAAATAAATTTGTAATAAAATAAAATCAATTAATTAAATTATTATAAAATAAAATCAGAAACAAATAAAATAATTAATGAAATTAAATTAAATTACATTTGCCCATACTTCATATATATGGATCAAATGAATTATAAATAATTATAAATATTATAAACTCAATATTAATTAATAAACTTTAAATAAAGTTTTTTATTCTTTTACACAGTCATATGATTGTTGTCGATGTTGCTGTTATTTACTAATTTTAATATATATTTTATTTATAGCATGTAATCCCTCTCCACTTCACTTGTTAGAGAATGTACATATAAAAGTAATAGTTAATATACTGAGCTTATGTTACGTATGCAATGTCACAAATTATTAGTTGTTGTATTGTGCATCATAATACATGATTACAATGCACTGCAGAGCTGTATTGTGTGAAGTCTCTAATCGCTTCAAAATGTCTATAGCATGTAATCCCTCTCCGCTTCAAGCCGGGGTGTGTAAGGCTGGGTCACAAAAGAAAACAAAAAAAAAAACTATCGGCTTCACTTGAGCATTTCTGTCTCGGAGGACAGTTTGATATCAATACACCAGATGTCTGGAAAAAAGGCCCAGGATTTAGGGAAGGTACTTTGATGTGGATATGATCAATGTAAGTTAGTGGTTTAATTGAGCAGCCAATAGTGTCTCATCTGACACACACACACGCTCTGGCACACTCTCACATGCATTCATACTTTCACAGACGGCCAGTTCATTTCTCTCACATACCCCGACTACGAGCGCCACACACACACACACACACACACACGAAGGGCTCCTGCAGGTCTTTGGTTAAGCCCGTCTTTGGTGAGTCTCATCATGTCCCCTGCATGAACTCAGCAGAGCATTGATCAGTTTGTCCTGTTTGCGTTTGTTTATTTTCTCAGCCTTCAGTGGTCTCACACACACACACCAAAAAACAAGCTCAATTTCTCAAGCTTCTCAAGAATCGGCAGCAGTGAAAGGTCAGAGATGCTGCGCCAGCCAAATAAGCACATAGTTTCTAATTAATACTTTTAAAGGTCAACAGGTAGTGAAAGTAGATCAGCCATGAGATATGTCTTGTTACCGCAGAGGTTAAAGGTCAAGTCATAAAGGTTAAAGGTTCTGAAGGTGATTTTATCTTATTTGTTTATTAACTGAATACTACACATACAGTTTCCCTGCCTATATAGAGCAAGTTCTTGAGCAAGAAGTAATATGCTGGAATTCAAGTGACTTTTTAAAGCACTAGTGCTACTAAAGTTTCTAGTGAGTCTAAAGAACTTGTTCAAAATTGGTAAAAACTCCACGTTATTATACTGCTAAAGATCAAGAAAGAAAAGAAAAAAAAGGAAAGATGTATAAATAAATTAAAATGTATAAATATAAATTATAATGTATAAATGTATAAATAAATGTATAAATAAATTAAAATGTATAAATAAATTGGTGGCACATAAATAAGATTAAAAATATGCATTTTTAGACTAATCTGAACTGTAGACACACACACACACACACACACACACACACACACACAAAAATAAATAAAATAAA
>JAHKKF010532107.1:17425-45142 GCA_019740295.1 Labeo calbasu
AAAAAAAATCCTCATGGAACATGATCTTTACTTAATATCCCAATGATTTTTGGCAAAAAGGAAAAATCGATCATTTTGACCCATACGGTGTATTTTTGGCTATTGCTACAAATATACCTGTGCTATTTAAGACTGGTTTTGTGGTCCAGGGTCACGTATTGATGCAGCTAATATATATATTTTAATTTATACAGACACCTTTATACTGTGGAAGAAAAATTTGTAAGACAATGTGGTTTTAGCAAAATTAGATTTTTTTTATTATTAGATTTTAATCATTTTTATTAAAGGATTAGTTTATTTCCAGAATAAAAATGAATAAATTACTCACCCTCATGTCAAAGATGTTCATGTCTTTGTTTCTTCAGTCAAAAAAAAAATCAAGGTTTTTGAGGAAAACATTCCAGGATTTTTCTCCATATAGTGGACTTTAATGGGAGCCAACGAGTTGAAGGTCCAAATTAAAGTTTCAATGCAGCTTTAAAGGGCTCTACACGATCCCCAGCCAAGAAATAAAGTAATCTTATAAAAAAAAAAAATTTATATACTTTTAAACCACAAATGCTTATCTTGCACAAGCTCTGCAATGTGCGTCCGCAACTTTCTGCATTACATAATCACGATGGAAAGGTCACGCGCGGTTAGTATAAAAGGTAGGATAGGGCAAAAAAACTCAAGGCAAATCTCATTTTCTTAAAATCGCCCAACATCATTGTTTTATCTATTTTTGTGAAGGGGCGTTTGACTTCCTTTGCATGTTTCACTTTGTAAAAAAAAAAAAGACTGATTGTTTCTCTAGATAAGACCCTTATTCCTCATCAGGGATCGTGCCCTTTGAAGCTGCATTGAAACTGCAATTTGGACTTTCAACCTGTTGATCCGCTGAGTGTTGGGGAAAGTTACTTTTAAAAGTAATGCATTACAATATTGCGTTACTCCCTAAAATGTAACTAATTACATTTCTTAGTTACTTTTTATGGAAAGTAATGTTCTTAGTTACTTTTTATGGAAAGTAATGCGTTATGTTACTTTTGAAATTTGGGCAAGGCTTGCTTGTTTGTTTTTAATATAAATGCTATATTTTTGTCAAATGTAAAAAATGTAAAAGCTCTTTAACACCAAAAGCCTGGGGCTGAAATTCTGTACAGTAGAATGCAGAAGGAGAAAGTTTTACACTCTTCCGCTAAAAAAACAACAACAAATGTTAGTTTATCTTAAGTAATTTTTGCTTAGTAGTACGGTTGAATTGGATCATCGAAGGTCAGCACCAAAGACACTGGTTAATAAAATGGGATTAAATACAAAAAAGGATATTTGTATTATTTAACATTTGATTATTGCAAGTTTGTGGCATATCTGAGTTGCATTTCACTGTTTTTATTGATTTTGAGGAATACTTAATCTGTTTTTTGTAAGATTAATTATGAATGTTCAAATTTCACATCTTTTCTCTTAACATGGGGACAGAAAAGCTTTTAATCAATAAATGATGAAAAAAAAAGTAACTGGCGTTACTTATTTGAAAAAGTAACTCAAGATATTTTCTTGTAAATGAAAAAGTAATGTGTTATTTTACTATTTGAAAACAAGGGCGTAAATTTCATCTAACAGTAGGGGAGGACAATAAACATAATATTTCTCAAGAACAATTTTTGAAGGGGACACAAATAATACAGCCAAAATTGTACTTGTAAGGATAGATATGTGTACACAGCATGTGTACATAGCGTGCTGTTTAAATGAGTTCGGTTCATAGGTTTATCACGCGGTCATATTATAATTATAATATGAGGACGTCTCTTATTTAGATATTCAACCAAAGCAAGCCCACTGATCTGCCACTTAACGTCATATTGAGCAACAACAAACACCTCGGTAGGTCTACAATATTAGCCTAATATCAGTTCACACACAGGCGTATGGACGTGTTAGTTACTGGGTGACAAGCTATGGTAAACTAAGCTTAGTAACCTTATAATCGCTTATAGAAAAAAACATCGGATATCATCATTTTCTTGTCATGACTAATTTAATAATCACTTCACCCAATGCTTAAAGTGAATAAAATAGCCTTGACAGCCTAAGTTACTCACACATAGCTACTGAAGAACTTTGCGCTCTCCCACCGGACTCGTGTGTGTGTATCGGTAAAGGAGGGGAAAGCAGGCTATGGACCAAACCACTGTTAGACAAGGGAGGGGGGACTTAAAACTTTTCTGAACTTAAGACGTTTTTTCGCGTTTATATTGTTTTACTACTTACACAGTTATTTTAAGTATATGTCCATTATATTATTTACAATACACAGAGTCGCTTGTAATGATATTTTAAGGGGGAACAACCCTCAGATACAACCCAAAACCTTTAACTGGCCTAAGGAAATTCTACCAGTAGACTATTTGGGACTACAAATAACTGATTCTTATCTATGTATTTATTCACTGACATTAGATGTCTCGGGGCTATTAATACATATTATTATAGTACATGTAAGTATAAAGCTATCACGTTAAAAATGAGTTTAATACATTAAGAATGTCAATACATTAACCCTCCCCAAACACAGGTCCTGATGGTTTATGCTGGTCCTTGACCAGCAACATGACCAGCTGAGGACCAGCATCAAAACCTACCTACCAGAATATGCTGGTTTTTACAACAGGGATTAATTCTAATTCTTTTGTTCATATAAGTTTTTACATTTTCCCACCTGCCGACTCCCCTGGTGCCCACAGTTTAAAAACTCTGGAGTAAAGCATCATTGATGCTTGTGTTTTAAATCATTAAATTTGATCTGAGAAGGGCAGTTAAAAAGTATTCTACTCTTTTAGCCCTGGGGTTGAGTGTCTTGTTCAAAGGCACAGTGATGATGGCTCACTTCTTACTGGGATCAAACAAGCAACCATTCAACACCCTGATCACCAGTTCTAAGCTTTAACCAGCAGATGCCACACAACCCTCGAAAGAGCTGCAAATGATCTATATTTAGAGCTGATATGAAAAGGTCGTCCAGAAAGTATTTGCCAAGAATTTTCTCAAACCCCATGACATTTTTAATGTTAATTCAGTATAAAAATAAATGTAATTAACTTAATAATGAAAGCTGTATTTTGTTGCTATCTCAAAATATATATATTATTTTGTTCCACAGACAAAAGTGGTGTGAAGATATATTATAACCTGCCCAATTTAATGCTTAAAAACATAGTCGCAGTTATACTGTGTCACTAATGAGTGTCTAAACTGCTTTTGTATTTCACATGTCTTCTGCAGTCAGACAAAGCTGTGTTTTAAAAGACCTAGGGGTGTAATATAGTTTCAACAGACATGTGTTGATTTATTTAAGACAAGGGAACATGGAGTCGCTGAAGAGGTTCCTCCAGATTTTAAGTGACATGTCAAAAGTACACCCAGTGCTCTACAGGAAACAGGCTTCTTGAAAGTAGCCCTCTCAGGGGGGCTGCCCCTGTCTAGCATGTACCCAAGTGCTGCTACAAGCTAGCGCTCGCAATGTAAAGTGTCAGTGACAGATTCAAAGGCAAATGGGCCTGAATAATTGATCGGGTGGGGGCTAGCGTTAGCGGTTGCGGTTGCGCAGCGACTTGCTAATGACGGCAAGTGCATCAATTTTACAAGAACAATTAGCAACAGGAGTAATTACACTTATCACCGTTTTATAAAATCACCTCCCCTGCACACCCCCACACACTCATCATGTAAAGGAGTTTAATCAGAGGAGTCAGGCTTAAAATGGGTATAGAGGGGTTCATCAGAACGGGATTCAATGAAGGGAATCGCCGGCAAATGACTGTTACAGCACATAGAGTAGCTTTATTTTTGTGGATTTACCAAAGCCTTTAGAACATATTAAAGCTTTTGCATATTAAATATCATATGATTGACAATTACCTCAATCAGTCTTTGGCCTACTAGTTCATTTAGCTTCTTTTGCTCCAGGAGTTTTGTTGCCATTCAGTACATTCAATTTATAAGGACTCTCAAATAATTAAGCGTCAACTGTGATGATGTATTGCATTTAAAACAAATCAACCTCAATCTAGACACGCTTGATAGGAACGGTCATCTTGCAATTCTAATCTATTCACTAAATGTTGCATAAATATCCCACAAATAACAACTTCATCAGCAGAAGGGTCAATCAAGCAACTTAATAGATCTCTTGAAAAGTTTCAGTGTTGCTGCATCCTGGGTTTATGAGCCCTTCCGATGCTAAGAGAGGAAATCAAGACCTCTCTCGCAGTCAGATTGGACACTGGAAAGTGGTCAAAGGCAGCAATTTGCATCTATCATCTGCAATTTGAAATCAGTCCATCACATCTGCTGTTTGCCCAGCCAATGGCCACTGCTAAAGGACTCCAGAAATGAACTATTAGTTCGCTCCTTCTCCCCAGCTCGCTCGAATGACTGGATATTTAAACGATTCAGAAATATTGCCGCAAACAAAGAATTGAACCTGGCATTACCTAAATTGTGTTAATTTGTATACACTGACTGTGGTTTACCAGTGGAGACACTTGTTAGTTGAAGGTTAAAATGCTTTAGGTCTCATGCTGCCTTCGCAATTTTGATATAGATTGAAGTTACATTTGGAGAGGAATGTGTGAATTTATGATTATTTGATTTATCAGCATTCCATTAATAAGTAATGCTTTGTTGTGTTTTTCAAACACCTGACTTCCTAAACACCACTATTAAAAATATCGGCCAAGAAGCCACTGGAACCCGAGTGGCTTGCGTGAGAGTTAAAGTTTCTGTTTTTGAGCTTCATTCAGTGCCAAAACAACCTAATAGAAAACAGGGTAACACTTTAGAATACTGTTCTATCATTAATGAATAACTACACAGGAACAAATGACTAATGCACTCTTAACAATATTGTAACTACTATCAACTAACAAGAAACTCTGATTAACAAATCAGTAAGTAATAGCGCTCAGTTGAAAGTGCTAGTTCACTGTTAGTACTACTAACTACTAAGCGCTACTATATACAGACTCAAGAGTTACCAAATCCATCAGAAGTATTACTATTCAAAACCTTACAAAAACTTTCACTTTAGAATACAGATCCAAATAATTAGTAATTCCGGATGACGGATTTAGTAATACCTGAATCATTACTAGTGGGTTACCAGTATCTTCACTTTAGAATTAATTATACATTTTGCATAATTTACATTAATTATGTACCTGTAGTAGTTCTTAGTGGTTCTCCGGGAGATAGGAAAAAATAAGTAGCTACTGATTAGCTAATAGTGAACTACCTTTTTCAGCTGAGCGCTATTACTTACTGATATGTTAATCAGAGTTTCTTGTTAGTTGATAGTATTTACTATATTGTTAAGAGTGTATTAGTCATTTGTTCCTGTGTAGTTATTCATTAATGACGGAACAGTATTCTAAAGTGTTACCGAAAACAGTACTGAAATCATGACCAGTGACGCAAACATCAACAGAATTTTCACATTTAAACATTTAAGTTGCATGCACATAATCAACTGAAACATACAATTACAATGACATTACAAATAGATGTCTATGATGAAAATTCACTTTAACATAATGTTTGCATATAAATGTGTCTTAGCAGTGTGTGGATGCAACCATCCTACAATGATAAAAATCCATTCACTGCTTATTTTTTAATTCTCAAAAAAACCTAAACAGTCTCGATTATCAAGCCGTTTTGATTTTCTCAGCAGTATGATGTCATACTGCTCAGGCCACGCCCACAACCACTTATGGACTGTCCCGTATTAGCATATTTCCGCCCTCAGACAGTTGCACGCTGTCCACCATTTTCTCCGCGCACGAGCAGCTGTAGTGACAACAATGTCTCGTAAGCAATGCTGGTATTTTGTAGCTGGATGTAAAAGTGAACATTAGAGTCTTGTTTTTGATGGTCATGCACCACCAAATACACAAAAAAACAAGAGGGGTGGGGTTAACAGTAGCTAATTATCGTTTAAAGAGACATTCATAGAAACAGCTCGCTGAGAACAGAGCTGTTTTTGACAATGTAAAAAGGGTGTTATTTTACACGACCATTGAGGAATTTTAACTGAAGCGTGTTGCAGATATTTCATATCAAGACCCTAAAGAATCATACCAACTTGTGGAAAATTGGCATCCAATGTCACTTTAAGGCACTAGTAATGGCTCCTTTGTAATGATTTGTACTGTTAAAAATATATAGTAAAAAGCTGAAATAAAGTTGAATCGAATCACCAGATGTCTCAAAGCATGTATACTTCTTTGTCAGACTCTATAAAAATCACTGAAATAAGCATCTTAGCAGTCATGTTTGGACTGGTCAAGTGTTGTGTGGGATGGCTGTTATCAGCGATTTTGCACTTCGTACCAGAATAAGGCAACCTGGCCTAAGATTCATTGTTGACTGGGCAGCCTGCTGACAGCCTGATGCAATTCTCTGTAAGGCTTGAAAGAATGATAATGTTAGATAATTTGGTTAAAATCATCTAGGTTGAATCATTTAGGGGGAAAACATGCATTGTAGGCTAATATATTTAGCTAAATCTACTTCCTTGACGTCTTTACATACAATGGTGCCTTAAATGGCTTTTCTAACTACTTTCCATACCAGTGTTACAGTAAAATCTAGCAGAACTGACTTGCTGCTAACTCAAAAAGACTTGCTGCCAGTTCAGCTACTTCACTTCTCCACTGTTGTTCAGATTGTGGGAAAACATGGGCTCAAGGAAATGTACCAGTGCTCTTCTTTCTTACTTTGTTTCAAAGTTCTAGCCTCTCCTCCCTCGTGTTCACGACTAGGATCTTCTCTTCCGACAATTAGCATGATGTTTCACAGAACAATGACTTGTTCCCCCTCATCCCATCCAAGCCCAGCATTTCTAGGCCACATCTTTAACCCCATTGTCATAGGCTGACAGCATAACATTTAGCTTGCCTGACATGTCCAGTTAGCTACAAGCAGGGAGTTTACCTGACACAGGGTGGCATTACTAATCACTTTCCACTTCAGCCCCGTTCTCCGCTTCTCCCTGCCCTTTATCGTTCTTCTCATCCCCACACATCTTATTTGAGAGAATTAGGAAGGAATCAATCATTTGTCACGTCTATGTGTTGTTGCGGGCCTCTCCGCCCGGATTTTTGTCTCCAGGCTAGCGGGGAACGGGGAGGATCATGTAGCGTGTGGAGGAATCCAAAGTGACGTAGGTTGAGGCTCTGGTACTTTCTCTGACAAACAGACTCCCGTTTCCCCTCAAGGCTTTTCTCTTCCAGCCTTCACTAGTCTGATGCACAGCAATATTTCTTGAGCAGACTCAGAGGACTACTGAGGTCCTGTTAAGAGCATGCAATCCACAGAGTTTCAACTCTGGTTGCACAATACAGAAGAAAGTAGAAGTTACATGAGCTGGAATAATCTTTATGGGTACAAGGAAGATGGATGAGATTCACAAATTGCTGTGAAGGGAATAAAGTCATTGTTTGTGCTATACAGCCATGATTCATTGCATAAATTATGAATGCATCCTGTCCAACAAAGTCCCCATATTTTCAATTTATAAAACATAAAATTCAGAAATGTTTCTAAAATTAAATGTCCATGTATAATGACAACTGTAAAACTGCCTTATGTTTCTGCACTGAAAATATAAAGTTTAAGATTGTATTATGTGTTTGCATAAGATGATGTACCATTTTTGCAGACTTTTCCATATTTAATTACTTTTAAAGAGTCCTACATTTACAACTAAATTTACCAAGTTTATAAAAAAAAAAAACAAGTTTATAAAAACCATATGTTGATTTTGAATCAGATATGTTTGAATTGTTAAATTAATGCTGTAAATGAAACACAGTTTAGATGAGAATCAGCTTGTAATTTCCATGTTTTATTTGATTTAAAACAACAACAACAACAACAACAAAAACTTATTTTTATGTTATCTTCATTTACATGCGGTTAACATATTGATATTTGGTAAAATAATTAGCCTTATATTTATCTAAGGTTTCAGGGGAGGATGATTAGCATTGCTAAACATGGAATACAAACGCTCTGAAAAGATGTAAATAAATTGATACAATAAATAAATAATTACTAGATTAAAATAAAGTACAGAATAATTTACCTATTTTACTCCTATGTGAATAATACAGTCATCCAAACTGCAATTTTATGCCGTCTTAAAATGTAAGAAAACAATTTCTAAATACTTAGTAGTAGTAGTTCTTGAATTTTGGCCTTACATCTTCTAAACAATATTTTAAGACAGTAAAGGTTTTCAGAGTCTTTTTCTACTAATCATCCTGAACATAAAGTCCACAATTTTCCTGCGTCCCTCTATGGGTCTCTCAAAGGAATATGATCCAGTTCTTACCATCATGACCTCAATATAGTAATTGCTCCATTTTCATTCATCTGCCTGTATGAAAGCAGCTTAAAGAAGAGGTTCATATTCATCCTCTTTAGGTGTTTTTTTTTAGATTATGAAGGGAATATGTTGCAGATTATGATGCATGTTATTCCAAGAGCTCTTGTTAATACAAGTGGGAAATACACAGAGCAGAGAACAACTGTCAAATGATGAAAAAAATGTTGGTGCAATACCAACTCCAATCAGTAGATGGCTTCATAAACTACTGCAGTCTGAGGGAGGAACAAACAACTGGGAGTCAAGTCTGTGGAAAGGCTGCGGTGGATGCATTCACACAGTTAGCACAGTTAAATATGATGAATGTAGTGCCTTTTTGTCAGCCTAAACTCTGTCATGCTGAATATTTTCCTTGAAGAAATAATGTCACGTCAATCTATATTGATTGAAGTCATTCAAGAGAGTAATATTTCACATGGTTTGCTGGATACTTAGCTTGTTGCGCTAAATAGAAAGAAAACAAAACTAAGCTAAAGCAGCCTAGCCAAAACACTGACAAAAGTTATCTTTGTTCAAGACTGAAAATATTATAAATGTAACACAATACACAGTAAACTGTTTAGGTAAATCTGAATGTAACCCTCATTCATCACGTACTCGTTCACATCTTCAGAAGTAAACATGAAGCTCCTCTCACAGATTAGCATTGTTAAAATAACGGTGGTCATGTAAAAACAAACTAGCTAACTAGCATGCCACATTGTTAGTGTTATTCAGTTCTCATGTTTCCGGCTTGTTTAAATGTTTACATGCTTGAAGTTAATTTCCTACTTGTTTCAGCCAAAACAATGTAATGTAAACTCAAGTTCGCAACATGCACCCAAGAGATGTTTAATTTCAAGCACATAATCCTTACCTTTTTATAACTACATTAAACTTTCATCCTTATCCATATTTTACATATAAATGTGTTTTAGCAAAGATAGACAAAAGATTTGCATATAAATATAATTTTGTGAATACTGGAAGACTCCGATGTAACACTATGAGCTCTCTCTCTCTCTTGGTATCTGTATTTGATTATATTGCGATTTTGCTGATATTATTTTCATTTTGGCAAGGCAACTTTATTTTTATGGTGCTCTTTTACAATAGAGCTTTGCATAAAATTATGAAATGATCATCTTTATATCAACATATCTTACAGTCACATTTAGCATAAGAGCTGGGCAATAATATAGTACATAATTTCCGATGATATGAACAACAATACGCATATCCAACTTTAGCTTTTTAAAAAGCTGTGCGATAATATGGTCTACAGAATAGTTTATACAGTTTATATTTTGTGCACTCTTTGTCATTTCACACATTTAAATGTCCATAAAACCCCAAGAAATGTACAAATAATGGTACAATTGTAAAGACTCTCCTAATTTAGTGAAAATGTAATATTACAAATTGTACTGATCCACTTAATGGATATAGCCCTTTTATAATCTACATGCACTTCTCAGTAGAGATCTAGCTGTCTAACAATAATGTGAATTAAAACTACAGGCTTAGGGTTCACTTTTGTAATCTCCATAATAGCTAGTGTTAGCGGTTGCTCTGTTAGTCAATGAGAGGATATTGGGGGCTGTTTCCATTATCAGAGTGGGAAGCTTGGACACGGTTCATGCTAGAGCGCCGCTGAAAGCATGTAAGGCTTCAAAGCGTATCGGCCACAGTGAGATATCAGAGCTGTGTGGCAATCTGTGACACCAAAGCCTCTTTGCCAGATCTGAACGCCACATAAGTCCATTGTCACTCAGCATGCTAAGAAGTGTAAGCCTCAGCCCGGCACAATAGACTAGCATTACAGTGAGATATCGCGTTGAAAAGGATCCTTAAAACCCTATATGGGTATTTACACATTTCAGGCCAGATTAAACAGGGAAATATAGGTTATCTCTCAATTTATGTGACAAATGCTCTTCATTGTCACCTCTTATAAGTCTTATGAGTGTGTTTTACAGGAAGCTGGTTAAAATACAACGCAAAGCCTTTTGTTTGGGGACAAATTTGCATATTCCCATTGTTCTCACATATGTATTGTAATAGGAACTAAATTTCAATTAAAACTGTCATGTGCACCCTCTATTTTTTATATATTATATAACCGTTATGGGTTAGAATATTGTAATATACATATTTGTTTACATGCGTTTAATATTTTTTGTACAAATTGTTCTTGTTCTCTACACGTTTTGTCATCAACATGAAGAAAACAAAATCCTGCAAATAAATCTGGAAAATATTCAGATTTGCAACAGTGATGAGATAATTAAGATATTCATCATTCAAATGGGAACTCATAAACGCCTAACAAGCATTTGTTTTGATGACAGTTAAATGTAAGCAGCACCTATTTATATTTGTTAGCGCTTATGGGTCATTATGCTGCTGTCATTTGTCAACGCAGGGGTGTTTACTCCTCTGGATCTCCAGAGAGGCAGTGCTCACAATAGCATTCTGAACAACCATCCATTCTGCTTAAGCTCTTGTCTTTGGCCTCCTTATGAATCGCCATGCTTCATAATTCAACAAAGTCTCAAAAAAATCTCCAAAAAATGCTCCCAAAGGCCAGGAAATTAAAAGTTTGATTATTAAATTCAGGGTCCCAGGGTCTTATCTAGCAAAACGAGTAGAAAAAGTACTAATTCCAATGCTTTTAACCACAAATGCTCGTCTTGCACTAGCTCTGCAAGTCCCGTCTGCGACTTCACGCATTACGTAGTCACGTTGGAAAGGTCATACGTGGTTAGTTGTTGTGTATCTGTCTACTTCGGTTCTGAAAAGTAGGGTAGGGCAAAAAACTCCATCTCATTTTCTCCTCCACTTTAAAATTGTCCGACATCGGACTAAAACCTTTTTTAGTGAAGGGCATTTGACTTTCTTTGCACATTTGCTTTTTTAACATTGGGTCGGTACTTCTGGCTATGTCATGCTTGACCAGGGATGCCAGGTTTTCACACAAAAAACCCGCCCAATTGTTACTCAAAACTACCCCAAAATGTTTTGGAGGAATTCCATGCAAATTTCGCATTAAATATCATGTCGCTTTAACCTGCGGACTTGAAAAACAACTGGCGGCAACAATGTTAAAGTAGTCCAATTCCATGGGAAAAGCACAGAGTTGGCAACACTGTGCGTGACCTATCCAATGTGACTACGTAATGCAATTCAGGCCAGTGCAAGATAAGCATTTGTGGTTAAAAAGTATATTAATTTTTTTTTCTTTTAGAAAATGACTGATCGTTTCACTAGACAAGACGCTTATTCCTCAGATGGGATTGTGTAGAGCCCTTTAAAGATGCATTGAAACTGCAATTTGGACCTTTAACCCATTGGCTCCCATTAAAGTCCACTATATGGAGAAAAACCTGAATCTTCTTTTTGACTGAAGAAAGAAAGACATGAACATGTTGGATGACATGGGGGTGAGTAAATTATCAGGAAATTTTGATTCTGGAATTGAACCAGTGTTGAATTGCTAAATGGTAAGGAAATATGCCACTTTATACTTTAAGTCTTACATGATGTCGGATTAATTAATAATATTACAGTGCATTTATTCCTTGTATAAACTATTGCTTTTGCATGAAAGAGACAATGTTGATGGTCAAGCTTCAAATGACTTGTAATCAAAAAGATCAATTAGTTTTATGACATTTATCTGTTTGAATTGGGTTGGATATAAAGGGAGTGCAAAATTTATCTTATCACAGTTGAATTACTTTCATACCTGAGAATTTCCCCTCTCTGCAACAGACGTCTTATCAAACGTGACTGATTACCGTAATCTGTACTCTGGGCAGCCATTAAGCAAATTACCTGAATCATTGCAAGGATTAGTCTCATTAACACATGATTAGCATCAAATTAAAATAATGAGTGTTTAACTTGTGATGTCTTCCAGTTGTTAGAACGGCTTGATCAGCCACACTGGGCTTCACTGAGACGGGATTTGAGAGGGAAATATAAGGCAATAATGCATCAGTGATGAAACACATGTCAAAATATGCTTGAAGCACTGTGGGTGATTTTCATAATGTAAAGTTTTGCCATTCAACCCTTGTGTTAACTTGTATAATTCCGTGTTTTAATTTTGATGCTAATCCGATACTGTTCCTTTAGAGCTATAGTTTCAAAACTTTTTGCAAGTTTTATAGTTTTATAGGTAACATTTAAGCGTATGAAGCAAGTAATGTCACATTCTGAATTAATACATTTAATCAATAAAACATGATATCTTGGTAGTTGGAGATATTAAAAATCATATTAAAAGTCTAACAGCAACTGTTGTCTTCCTCTTTTAAAATAGTTTTAATTTTACAAAATGCATTTATGACATCTGCAACATTTTGCAAACATCTCTCATGGCATTAGACTCAAATAAAAGCAATTGCAATTTAAAAGAAGAGTCTTAGTCAAAGTAATAAATAAAAGTTATTCCATTATCATAATTTCCACTGTGCGAGCTGATAAATTGCTCTTATGTGTTATGAGTGTGTCGTGTAATGCTCCTTCTGCTTTTAGATGACTGTAACAGAAGATTTATTTTAATACCAAAAATGCATATTTTTCCACCATTAAGTAAAGTGTAGTTAAAAATCATAATACTAGCATGTTGTTGAGAGATTAATGCCAGAATAAAATTGCATTTCAGCGAGAGGCTGTGGATGACAACAGCCTCGTTCGGTATTATGAGGCGGGGAACAATATCTTTAGTGCTGATGAAAACAATAGCTTGAGATAAATACTCAGAGCTTACATTTAATTTAATCTACAAGGGATTATGGGTCTCCTAATGTCAGTGAGTAGGATCCCCACTGAATATTAAATACATTTCTCTGCAGATGGTTCTACAACATTATCGGGTAATGTTCACAGATTTTTTTTCCATTCCTAATACTGCCATGTGGTTCGAGCATCTTGGTATCAGCATTAGTGGGGCAGGTTTTCTCGCTGAGTGATGCACTTGTGTGCAGAGCCATGACAGAAAACATATAGGGCTTTCCAGTGCAAGCTGTGTCTGTGGATGCAAGACACTATGTTGGGGACAAAGCCTTATTTAATGCATTACTTTAGAAGGATTTGACACAGAAGCACAGTTGTGGTATTACTGAGTTAGTCACTACATGAAAGACTTGAATATGGGTTACTTGGAGGATTATGATGGTTTTTCACACTAACGCCCATATTGCGATTCCAGCCTTTGTTTTGCTCTAATGAACTATAAAAATGACTGGTCCACAAAATAAAGAAATTAAATAATTCTAACTTTTAATTAAACATTAGCTGTACTGATCTGTATCCTACAGTGAGAAATTGAATCTTCAGGAGCAGAATTTAAGAAGAGATCGTTGTCCTGAAATTAAAATTGTTCAGGTTTGATGAGTTAATGAACTTTAGATAGGAGGACGGAAAAGGTCCCTCTCCTACTACAGCAAATAGCCAAGGGCAATAGCCGATAACTAATGTGAATAATATTGCAATTAGCATAGCAAAGTACTTACAGGGAGCAAATTAAAAAATTCATTAACGCACGTACTTAATTAAGAAACAGTTTTCGGTTTACATGATAAATTATGACACCTATTAAATCTTCCCACTACAGGCTGTAATGGCTTCTTTGCTCCTGGGCAAAGGAGTGTTTCCTTTTGGTTTCTACGATGCCTCAGAGGACCTGCGGTATGTCACAGCATTGTTAGAAAGGATGTCCCTGCAGTTTTCTGCACTGAACTCAACCACGCTCTCTTGAAATACTGTAAAACACGGTACTGGGTTGTCATTTGAGTGAATGGAGGATTTCAAGTGGACTCCTCTCTTCAAAAGCATGGGGGCTGATTTTGTAGACTGGATGAATTACTTAAAGGGATAGTTCACCAAAAAATGAAAATTCTGTTATTAATTACTCACCCTCATGTCGTTCCAAACCCGTAAGACTTCTGACCCTACATGAAAAAGATAAAAATAACGCCTTTTTCAACGATTTCTTCTCTTCTGTGTCAGTCTTCGAAACATGCTTCACGAGTAGATAGGAAATTGAGTAAAGCAGTTATTTTTGTTTTCTTTGCTCACAAAAAGTATTCTTGAAGCTTCAGAGAATTAAGCTTGAACCACTGATGTCACATGGACTATTTTAACAATGTCCTTACTACCTTTTTGGGCCATACTTTTTTTTTTGCGTTGCTGTATATGCAGGTTCAGAAAGTTCCTGAATTTATCAAAAAATATCTTTGGATCTTATCTAAAATATGTGTGGAATGACATGAGGGTGAGTAATTAACAGAATTTTCATTTTTAGGTGAACTGGGTTAACACGAAATGCAGTAATTCACCTTAATGCATTTTTGCAGAAATACAAAATCAAATTTTGTCTAATTTGATCAGTGAAATTGTGAAGTCAGCACTTCATTTTATGCACTAAGTTCTAAAAACTTTTAACTATTTCACAATATATTATATGATGACCAACGCTGGCCCAACGTAGGACCAACGCAGCATTAACCCAAGTTGTTTAATGCTTGAAGATTTTAAGGCCAATTTTAAGCCGAGTTTGCACCCACGAACCATCAGGGAGAATGGCCCAATTTGAGGTTTGTTGCAGCATTTTTTTTTGTTCAAAACAATCCTCTATTGTGTGGTGTCAATACGATTATTTAACTGCTCCTGATCGGAGTGTCCCCGAACTTAATATTTACAATATTTACAACTCTTGATTGATACTTGCGATAGCCAATGAGAGTGAGCGTATACTGGATGTTACGTGCTTCTATAGCTGAACCAAAGTTGGTTAATGCTCTGACTATCCAGGTAGCATCCCTATTAACATGAACATGAAAGCATATGATCTCTAAAATGGTTTAAAAAGCTTATGTTTTAACATGTCAAGCCACCAATAGGATCTGTCTACAGTACTTTTTCACCCTTAAAAACTGTACTCTTCAGGTTGGTCCAACTAATGCACTAACCAGTGATGCCTCAATCAAAACACAATTGACCCTTCACAAAGAAAACATCAGAAAGTATCTTGTTTCAATCGCGTAAAGATGGCAATATACACCAGTATTCAAGTTCAAGTTCACAGACTTTTACAGTCCTCTATTGTGTGGTGTCATTACAATTATTTAACAACTCCCGATCGAAATGTAGTGCCCTCAAACTCAAATCGTCTTGATCGGGCTGCCTCTGATGTGATACCCTCAATAGCCAATGAGAGTGAGCAAGAGTCACCTACCGGATGTTGCGTGCTTCTATAGCTGAAACCTGGCATGAAACATGCCACGAAAGAAAAGTACTGAGAAAGAACATCACCCATGTTCTTTTTTTAATTTTGTTTTTCACTGTACAACAGAACACACGGCAGGAGAGCCAGCTGACGACGTCAATTGTCCTATATGTGTTTTTCTTCTTTAGTCACGTTTGATCTTGCGTGTCTCTGTGAGATCTCGTGTCATTGTTAAATCGTTTCTATAAATCAACAAGTGTGTAGTCTCACGGTCTGGTTGAATCATCTAGTGTGAGGATTATAAGGCGAAAAATCAGTTGAAATCTTCATGTCTGTGGTCTCCCATGGTTTTAAAATCATCTAGTGTGTCCCAGGCCTAAATCTACTCTCATGTCTGGTTTGTTAGTCAGACAAAAATGGCAGATTCAGCACTGTGATTGGTCAGATCGCCTGTCAATCAAACATCCTGCGGAAGGTCAATTGTCATTTTAAATAAGAAAGTTTTAACTTGAAAACAAACCAGTAAGTACACGGAGGGCAATCCAGATGCAACTTTTTCCATAAGTGATAAAAATTGCCCCCAGGTTGCATCATGTGACACGACTTAAGTCACTCTCCATCCATTGCCTGAACTAGTACTAACTTAGCTGCAGTTGAGCCCCACTTCATTTCACATGATATCAGATCTGCTGTTTGCGTCATAATATTTACCAGAAATGACCTCCCTACATCCGTTTAGCAAGCAAATAAGTAATAAAATAGCCGGAAGAGCCAATAACACTGAACACCGAGGTTAATTCAGGCATCAAGATGGGCACCTTCACTCATTTCATATTCTTTAAACAAGTGGCCAGAGTCGGAAGCATGACTGAATTATTAACTGTGTATTTCATAACGTTAGTGACAATATGTTAACGTGTTTTTTTCTCCCTGTACCCCTGCTGGGAACAGATGGCTCCTTTTACTTTATTTTCCACATCAAGTATGATTATTTCTTTGTGCCAAAAGCCACCTGCCGTTCCTTGGTCTCTGCACTAATTATTTATGTTGGTAACACGCAGCAGGACTTGTTATCAGTTGGATGGTGTCTTAATAAAGGCAGGCACATCAACATATTGACATCATGTTCAAGGGGAAAATTTATCATCGGCCCGAGCGATGGCCGCTGTAACGGTGCTCGGGTGTAGGCTGCTTGCCAACACTGCCAAAGATGACCTCCTTTTGTGTCTCCTCTCTCTAGTCCTGCTCTGGACCATGTGATGATAATTAGGTAAAAGCCTATTAAAAAGTCAAATAAGGGGGAATACATTAACATTGAGACCAGAACCGGATGATTCTCTCGGTTGCGGCGGCGTGACAGAGAAGGACGGAGAGTCCAACTGCTCAGCGCGACATGCGATACCAGACATGAATCCAGCTGAAAAGGGTCCTTCTGTCAAAAGCAGGCTAAATGTTACATCATCCCTCTCTGATTCTCTGCATACGTATGGACACAGCCGAGCAACGAGGGCCAGAAAACACAAGTACCAATTAACTTAAGTATTCACAGAATTTCAAAGCAATTTGTCTGAGGGATAGGTCAGTTTTAATCACAGATACAGCCCTGCTCGAATGTAGAGCACTTAATAATTACATATCCTCAGTACTTTAATCCTCCAGGGGTGCAAAGCGAATATCCAGTAATTAAAGCCTCATGTACACATATTCTGGATTTTGACTTTCTATAATGTGACTGGAGACAGGTTCACAGATATGTCATTCGCTATAGACGCTAAGTATCGTGAATAATTACACTCTTCGGCATAGAGCGATAAGCTCTATCCTCATAGGACCGAATACAAAACCGAAGGCCGGCACCCAAGCGCTCATCTATTTAAAACTCTTTATCCACCCATTTAACTGCACACAGTGGTTTGTCGTGAGCACGGAGAGAATAAAAAACGATATTGTAGGGTCAGACAATGTCCCAGCCTAAGTAAATCTATAATAGCCTTTAGGATTAGAAATATGCTGCCTGAGTTTAATTACATATTGCTGTAGAGAGGTTTAACGCTGTGCTACTGAGAAACATGCAGTTGCAGATATTCTGTTGCAGGAAGGAGCAGGAGGCTTGAACCATGAACAGATGTATTCCTCATATTAAACAAGAAGATTGCTGGTTCGCTTAAGACGGTGCATCTGCTACAATCAAAGGACATTTTTGTCTTTCTTTTTTTTCTCGGTTGTTCCCACATAATCTTGACGGCCTTATTAGATAAATACTCCAGATAACATAGGCTACATTGACCATCTGAGGAGATGATGATGATCCTCTAAATCTTGGTGGTGACAGTTTGCTTGGGGGGAAAAAAGGCAGGTTTTGTATTTTTTATTTAGCGGCGTGTCATTGCAATATTTTCTTCATTGTCATTAAGTCAAGAAAGAAATGAAAAATGCACAACATCTTACTGAAGTTCTGATTAAAAGTTAATGCATCGTTCCATGAAATTAGAGGAGAACGAAGTGCCTGAGCTTCACATTAAAGTGAGTTATGAAGCACAATTCAGCACAACTTTAAAAGTCAAAAAGTACTTTGCTGAAAACATGCAAAAATGTGTGCATGTTAACGCAATCAAACCTCACAGTCCTGACTTAATTATTAGACCATTCTTCAATAAATTACCCCAATGCCTTTTCTCAGACATGTTTAAAGAATATTGGCAAGTGTATTACACTGTGTTAATTAGTATGCAAATGTATCCTTTTATGATCACCTTCTTCATTATATTTAATCTCTCTATTTATCTGATAGATTGAATCCATGTACAAGTGTGATGTAATTTATCGCTGGTCAATTAATTTCATATGCGTTGCTGGTTAATTGTACAGTTCTGTAGTTGTATAGAACTGTACTTTTTAATCAAGTGCCACATAATCACAACTACGTGTTTTAAAGGGTTAGTCCACCCAAAAATGAAAAATCTCTCATTAATTTCTCATCCTCATGTTGTTCCAAATCGTAAGAACTTCGTTCATCCTTAGAACACAAATGAAGATATTTTTGATGAAATCCGAGAGCTGACACGGAAGAAAAGATGTTTTTTTTTTTCTTTGCACACAAAAAATATTCTTGTAGCTTCATAAAATTAAGGTCGAACCACACAGACTATTACTACAATGTCCTTACTACCTTTCTGGGCCTTGAACGTGGTAGTTGTGTTGCTGTCTATGCAGGGTCCGAAAGCTCTCGGATTTCATCAAAAATATTTTAATTTGTGTTCCAAAGATGAACGAAGAAACAGGATTGAAATGACATGAGGGTGAGTAATTAATGACAGAATTTCATTGTTTGATGAACAATACTTTTTATGTACTGCTCATGTGCCCCTCTCACAATGTATTATTTATATAATTGCATACAAATAAATCAACTTCTTTAACCTTGAAATCAGTGATTTAGAAATAGATTCCAGTCTATCTGTGTCAGATGGCCAGTGAATGTAGGCCACCGCCTCTCTTAGGCTCCATGACACCTTGATATGCCGTGGACCGCTGCTCGTCGAGCTGGGGGGTTCCCTCTAGTCCAAAAGAGTCATTATTGAGAGGGATCAGTAGACTCTTAATCTGTCTACGCATGGTCTCTGCTATCACTATTATTATTTAGATACTGTCTAATGCTCATAATCCTGCATGGAAGCCCTCCTCTGAATTAATGTAAGCCCCTAACTCTTACTGCGGGCCTAACCAGCTAACAAAACCCACCTGGGTTGTTGTCTGAGAAAATTTATGCCAGCACATTACATATAAAACAATGATCGAAATTCCAGACACTGCTTCCCACCACGTCAGACACCAAAGCTTCATCTTTAATCACACCCCGTCTAATAAGACCCCAGAGAGTAATCTTGCCGCAATTTCCGCCTATAAACAAGATCATATTGTGGCGGGTCACCTGCGCTAACCTTCTGTCGAATTACGGCCCAGCGATCCACTCTGATTGCTTCAATCACGGCAGCAGATTTGAATAGCCACAAGAACTTTCCAGTAAAACCCTCAGCCTCCTGATTTATCCCCACATTGAGGAAATTACATTCACTCGCTGTCCTCTCTGTTTGGAATCCATTATAGTTTATTATTATCCCTGCCACACACGCACACACGCAGCCAGCCACACAAAAATAAAGGCAAAGAAAAGCAGAAGTTCCAGCCGAGATTGAGGCATAAATTACGGCCACCATGCTGTTGCAAAACAGTGATCTGAATTTGATTAGGCTTGCTTTTACTCCAAGCGTGTGCGTGCGCTATCTCATATTTAATCATGATCCACTTGATGATTATCAGTTGGGTTGTTAAAACAATAGTTTAGTCAAAAAAGATGCATGAAAATGTTATACATTTATAAATGTGCATATAGAAAAAGATAATCTGCAGTTATATAAGAATATATGCAAATTCAGTGCTTGTTACATTTTAAAATTTTTTTTACTATATATATATATATATATATATATATATTCATTTTTAATTGTAGTAATTTTGTTAGATGCTTTTATCATTTTAATATTATTTTTATTTATAATTATTTTATTGCCGTTTTATTTTTTTTCTAGTTTAATTTCAGTGCTGCAACTTCAGTTTCACATAACTTTTTTATCGTAATATTTATATTTTGTTTTATTTCAGCTTTTATTCATTTAACAAAAATGTTTTTAATAATTTAGTTAATGATAATAACTAGTTAAGTTCAGTCAATCAAGTTCGAACTTGCCAGATCAAGAAAGTGCTGTACATACTATAACAGCATGTGGTTTTGAGGTTGAGACTACTAATTCATTCAGCTGTCTTCAGTACCTTTCTCATACCATGTTTCACACCTCTGTTCATTCATCCTTTTGAGCTGTAGCCCTTGTACACACACAGACACACACACAACAAGGCTCTCTTCAACAGCTGTCCCACATTTCTCTGAAACCTTAAGCTACTCTGTTCCCAGTAATCAGGTGGTCCTCCAGATCAAATAAAAGCAGAGGTAGTGCCATTGTAATATGAATTAAACCCCTTAAGCCCTATGTAATGCCTGTGGTTAGACAGAAGTGCAATCCTTGCATAGTCCTCACTCTCTCTCTCTCTCTTCGTGCTGCCGCATGGCCATTCCCTTAAGGGACAGATACTAAACGTGTGTTTGGGGTCATCTGCCTCAGACAAACATCTGTGTCTCAGGGAGCAGGTGAAGACAGGAGGCCGTGAAGGAGAGGTGACACTCCCCCAGCCACCAGGGGGAGAGGGAGGTCTTCATAAATAATCTTCAAACAATCTGCCTCTCTTGACTCCCCTTATTAATTACTTTTACGGCCAAAATCAAACATCTGTCACTGTGGAATATACAAATTAATTATGCAGCTTCTTCCCATCAAGAATGATAGCGCTCAGTCTGTGAGTTTTGGCTTGTGGGGCAATAATGGCACAAGACAGTCGGATGAAGATTTTGGATTCCAGTTTATACTGAGAGAATAATGTGATATTATTCAGTCATTCTCATTAACACTCATAAATACAGGTTCTTTACTGGCAAATTAAAGGTTCTTTACTGGCATCTTCGGTTCCATGAAGAACCTTTAATGCCCATGGAATCTTTCCATTCCATAAAAGGTTCTTCATCCACCTTATTCTTCAACACGGAAGTAAGCCTATGGGCAAGACTTCGACGAGAAGAACAACAATGTGCAGGAAACAGTACTGCACTACAAGCCAGTATGTTCATAGTTAAGATAATACATTAAAATAGTATGGTAAGACACACCAATTTGCAATATTAAGCAGCAAAACGAGCTGTTTTGTACAGCTAAAAATAGCTGGACACAGATGAGACCAGAAACCAGACCCATAAAATTTACAAATAGCCATGCTTACAGACAAAATGTGACCCTGGACAGCAAAATTAGTCAGTCCATTTTTTAAAATTGAATCTGAAAACTGAATAAATAAGCTTTCCACTGATGTATGGTTTGTTAGGATAGGACAATATTTGAAAATCTGGAATCTGAGGGTGCAAAAAAATCTAAATATTGAGAAAATCACCTTTAAAGTCGTCCAAATGAAGTTCTTAGCAATGCATATTACTAATCAAAAATATGTTTTGATATATTTTCAGTATTTACAAAATATCTTCATGGAACGGGATCTTTGCTTAATATCCTAATGATTTTTAGCATAAAACAAAAATCGATAATTTTGACCCATACAATGTATTTTTGGCTATTGCTACAAATACACCTGTGCTACTTAAGACTGATTTTGTGGTCCAGGGTTACAAATAAGGTGGATAGTAGAAAAACAGATTAGTAAAATATTCTTCACACTAAGAAAAAAAAAGGTTTTTGGGGAACCCAAAATGGTTCTTTTATGGCAAAACCCCCCTTTTGGAAGGGAAAGTTTAGTCAAACAAAACTTCCCAGTTTTGAAACATCATCACTTTGCTTCTGATGTCTAATTATTAGAGAATAGTTTCTTAATTTTTTTCAAACCAGACACCTGTACAAATAACTCAAACCTCCCACAAGATCAACAAAACCCACTAAAGATACACAGTCAATAATGGATTAAAGAAAAAAGCATGAGGAGTTTAGCATGAGACTGAGTCTGATAAAGATTCAGATTCTTTTTCATACTGATATGAAATATTAATTATATAATCATTCTTATTTAGTCAAAACTTTAAAGCTTTGAAACATAATTTATGTGCCTGCTTTGTTCTCATGTCTAGCTATTAGAAAAGAATTTCTTAATTTTATACAAACCATACACTTGTGCAGATGTAACAAGCCTAACCTTCCAAAAGATAAACAAAACATCTAAAGAAACACAATAATAAATTAAACCAAAAATAAATCCTTCAACATGTTCATAAAAGTTTGTCTGGGTCTTGAATGAAGTCAAACCCCTGCTTTTTTTCTGAAAGTTTCCTCACTGTTGGCCGGGTGGCGGGGGATCTTCAGCTGGAGCTGGCTGACAGAAGACAGCTGTCTGCCTGTCCTCCAGCTCTGCAGTGAGGTGCCCTGGGACTTTGCCTGCTCAAGGGTCAACACCTTTGTTAGAAGGCAACATTTGGTACCAGTTATTGAGCGGCAGGGGTTCGCCTCGCCCTCTCCTACCATCTTTCAAGGGAAAGAGGCCAGACTGAGGCAGACTCTGGGCTTGCCCATCATCCTTCAAAGCTGAAGGAGGAAGTGACCTTGAGATGGTGTGGGGTGGTGCTGCGTGCTGGGTGTAGCTGTGCTCTGCTCCAAGACTGATGGTGAGCAGAGTTGACTGAGTATAAAGGGCTACACTTTGTCTTACGAGAAAAAAAGGGGTGCACAAGCTGTATTAATGGATTTGCGTATTTAATAATTACTGTAGGATTTCCACATCTGAACTTGGCCATGTGAGCTGTAGTTGTTATTAGACTACGATGCATCTACCTTTAATACAGATTAAATGACTAATTTAATGAACTGATAACAGTGTACACTTTCAACACAGTGTGACATTTCTGTTAAGTATCAAAATCATGGTTACACGAATGTGGCACAAAATCTGTCTCATGAAGAATTTGCTGAGAAATTCAACTTCACGGATCTGAAGTTCTTCAGAAAGTTGCTAATGTAAACAGCCAATAACTGCTAAGCATGGCATGGCATATTATGACAAACAACACATGCTCCATTATGCCAGCTGGTGTAATGATGTGATAATGTCAGACTCATTAACTTCAGCACACAGTTTACGGTGGCCTTTTACGACACAATTAATTGACTCACAGATACATTAAAACAAAAATAACTCGACTGAAATGCAGTTGCAAGCTCACATCTGATCTGTCATAAACACTTCTGATTGTAAATTGAAATTGGAGATCATTCACACTGGGACAAAGAACTCCAAAACAACCAAGTGACTGCTAACTTCTCATCTTTAGTTATTAGTAAATGGGCCTTTACTACTACATAATCATCTAAAATGTACTCAGACGCATACGGTGCCTTAACATTTTTGTTTGATTCTTTATGGAGATTGAAGACTTTATAGCTGTAAATTCTCATCCTGTGATCTCTTAAACTTAAAAAATAATGTTAAAATTAATAATTCTATGGTACTATAATCGTATCTGCAGTTTTTATTTACTTTATTTAATTTTATCAGGTATTTGTTATGTGTTCTGATTCAATGTAGTGTTATTTCGTTTCATTAAAAAAATAAATCAAAAACGTATTAAAAAATAAATCACTCAAAAAAATCCCGGGAAAATCTACGTGCGTGCGTCAATACGTTCCGTCAGAACGCAATTTTGCGTTGCATTTCAGCATTGCGTCAAGTGGCAGTAAAACTTTTCTCTTCCAGAACAGCTACTGTCATTGGGGAGTAACAGTTTAAAGAGAATCTTGTGAAGCAGGTTAGTTAAGGCAACTTACCCAAATAACACCACATCTGGTAATAGCACCCTACCGACAGTTTTGGTCCTGAACGTATTTTCCAATGGACCACGCCTTTACGGTGTGTGCGTAGGGCACGAACTTGAGTTTGCGTTTGCGTACTTGCATAGTATGTGTTTTGGCCAGTCGGCCTTAAGTGGTTTAATTAAAAAATTTAAACGTTGAATGTCAAATGTACTGCAGTATGTTCTGAATAGAGTTTTTTGTTTTCATATTAATGACATGCCCTCCTATTCTGCAGTATGATGGAATATGCAAATTTTAACAATATAAAGAATCCAGATTATTAAGAGGTTGTCATATGGTAATCTTCTATCTTACTTAAAGGAATACATGTAGTATCAAAGGGGCAGATTTGTGTTAATTGCATAAGTTTGAGCTTCCTAAAAAGAAATTCCCAAGGGGCTGGAGACTCTCCTTGAACACATGATGGTGAAAATCTGACATTTAATCACGTATGAAGACAGCTTGAAAAGAAAAGGAAGAAAAAAGAAAAATGATGCAAGCTGGTGTGTTAATCTGAATGACTTATGTTACCATGTTATTGCCAGTAATTTAGGGCCATATGTTTAAGCATTTTGTTCAGATCTCCAAGATGAAATGAAGAAAGGATTTAGCTAAGAGATAATATCTGAGCCTCTCAGATGAAGGTTGAATCAAAGTATTCCAGCGTTCCGTATTGAGTTTTTTCCCCCTACCTCCTAGTCTGCTTTATCGGTAATTGTATACAAGCTGTCCACTGCTGCAAGATGAAATTAATTTTCGTAATCCCAAACTGGCTGTTATGAGCTATGCAGTTATATCCTGAAGTAAATAATCCATTTTGTGAAACCTTATTGATACTGGTTTTAGTAAAGTATACCATGGCCAAACAAACAGCTTATGACAGCTCATGCTAGAAAAGGGTCTTATTGACAACTGCATCAGATTAGCTCTATTACATTAATCATTATGACACGTCCATCATATTATCAAGCTTAATTGGTCATGTGGACTGTTTCAACTTTCACAGAAACTAATAAGAAATGCATGGATATTGCTCACAGGGTCATTTCTATACCCGTTTATAATTTCCACAAAGTCTGAGCCTCGTTCCAAGCCCCTTCTAAAATAAAACATGATAT
The DNA here is from genome assembly GCA_019740295.1 of Labeo calbasu. Classification (NCBI taxonomy): domain Eukaryota; kingdom Metazoa; phylum Chordata; class Actinopteri; order Cypriniformes; family Cyprinidae; genus Labeo; species Labeo calbasu. The sequence goes on from JAHKKF010532107.1 coordinate 42,656, forward strand.
GCTCTTCTTGTTGCAAAATAAATCTGTTTTGTGATTCAAGCTTTGGTCATCATGTGTTTGCAGGCCACAGACAGATGTCAGCAAAATCAGTGACAGCCGATCATGCTGATCCTTCTGTAATTATGTCCAATCATCCTGCCGTGACAGTGCATGGAATAAATCCGTCAATACCGCCTCAGTGTCCAAATGAGCCCTTGTAAGTCCCGCCTCCATTTCCACCTGTCTTTTTTGTTGGCACGTCCTCTTACTTAAAGGGCGGTCACACTGTACACTTTTGCACACCATTGATTTCAGTTCATACATATTTAAATAGGTATGACTGAAAATGCAAGCTAATGTGTAGAAGTTTTGCATTTCACTGCGTTCTAAAGTTCAAGTTTAGTGAACTTTGACCTGCAGATTCACATCATGTAATAAATAACAATAGAAGATTGATGTCACAACTGTACACAAACTGTAAAGCTGCAGGTTTGCAGCATTGCAGGAAAGTGCAGTTGATTGTATATTTCATATATACTGTAAAAAATAAATAGTTGAGAAAACTTAAAAAAGTAAGGCAACTTGATGCAGTAAGACTTTTGAGTTCTTTCAACAATAGTTTTTTAGTTTTAAGTAAAGATAACCAGCCAACATAAATTTGTTTGTTCTTGCAATGCTGATTGTCTTATTTTGCTAATAGAAAAATCTCGTCACAGCAACTAAAACAACAATTACTGTCGTTAAGCAGGGTTCCCACAGGTCCTTGAAATCCTTGAAATCCTTGAAAGTTTGTGAATCTGAAAAAAAAAAAAAAAGTCAAGTCCCTGGAAAGTTTTTGAAAATAGCCATACATAGATGCAGGTCCTTGAAAGTGCTTGAATTTATTTTGTGCAAGAAGTTTTTATTCCCTTATTATTCCCTCCGGTCCGCTAATGTGTTCTTTCGCCAACACTTTGTGGCCTATGTATACTAGCTTGCTTGATTTACATTAGTTATGCAAATTTACGTGTTACGTTGTGTGTTGTATGTTGCCATGATGTTCACGTGCGCAAGAAACTACTACGATGGTAAAATAGGCTGTGAAGTTCTAGTAAAATGCTTTTTTGCATAGTTATGTTTGACACCTGAAAACTGTAACAGCGTATCTTGCAAAGTAACATGATGTAACCTTGCTCTCACTGGAAATGTGTCCCCACATTAAGTCCTTGAATTTGAGGGTATTGAACCTGGAAAGTCCTTAAAAGGTCCTTGTCCAAGGTGTGGGAACCCTGGTTGAGGTAATTTAATTTTTTATGTATCAATTTTTTGTTTATTTACAAATGACAAACAGTGAATTGTTATAGAAACCTCACTAGATAACTTAGTCTAATATGTAGACAACATTGTCTTTGTTTGTAAAACATCTTACAAGACTAAGATATCCAGCAAACAGATATAAGTGGTTGAAGTAAACAGCAAATAATAATCCTATAACAGGAACTGCATAATGTATTCATGCTGCAGTGCATGCTGGGAACTCACAGAGCCTTAATATTTCAACAGTATGAAATTCTTTGTTCAGACAACTGTGTTTGACTAGTTGGGACAACATTTGGGGCAATTTTGTTGGTCTGACAAGGGTTTTTATGTCATTTCAAGAAAAGAGCATTTTTTAGTATTTGAGACTCAGAATGTTTCATAAACTGGAAAATATGCATTTGCATTTTTACAGTGTATTACATGTTGGATTTATTTTATTAATGTATTTTTTTATTTTAAGTATTGGATTTTTTTTTTTTTAATGCATCATGTCTTATTCACTGCAGAATTTCAGTGCAATGAATAGGTGCCGTCAGAATGAGAGTTTAAATGGCTGATAAAAACATCACAATAATACACAAATAATTGACTCAACTGTAGTCCAACAATTAGCCTTTTCTGAAGTAAGAAACAAATCCATAATTAAGGCTTTTAAAGGAGAAGTCCACTTCCAGAAGAAAAATTTACAGATGATGTACTCACCCCTTGTCATCCAAGATGTGCATGCCTTTCTTTCTTCAGCCATAAAGAAATTATGTTTTTTGAGGGAAAAATTTCAATTTTTTCTCCATATAATGGACTAGTACGGTGCCCGATTTTGAACTTCCAAAATGCAGTTTAAATGCGGCTTCAAACGATCCCAAATATGGTTGTAAACAATCCCAGCCGAGGAAGAAGGGTCTTATCTTGCGAAACGATCGGTTATTTTCATAAAAATAATCCAATTTATATACTTTTTCATTCAAATGCTCATCTTGTCTCACTTTGCCTGAACTGTTTTTTCCGGTTCATGACAGTTAGGGTATGTTGAAAAATTCTCATCTCAACTTCAAAATCGTCTTATATCACTGTTTTACCTTTTTTGTTAAGGGTGTTTGATCTTCTTTGCACATTTACTTTGCAAAGACTGGGTCGGTACTTCTGCAGTGATGTAGGATGATTTTGAAATGATTTTTGAAGTTGAGGGAGAAAATACGATTGGAGTTTTTC